>JAJOOO010004597.1:0-64815 GCA_029582685.1 Solanum piurae | reverse complement strand
CCCCCTTGATTATGCTTATTGCTCTTGGTCATTTAATTGCTTCCGCGACCAAGGATGTGTAATGATACGCTATGAGGCTTGTTTGGGGTTCCTTCGGGTTCCCCATTCGCCGGTCACGTCTAGGCCCTAGGCTTGGGTCGTGACAATGGTGGTGAAACTCATCTCTTCACGTTCCTCGATGTAAGAGGTGATTGCTTGTGTGAGAGAGACAAACATGTGACTTGTTTGACACACTTTATTTCTTACAAATTATCACATGCATATTATATTTGAATATAAATGCAATAGTATTATATAGAATCAAATATTCTAACAATCAAGTTATTTTACAATTGTGAAATATCATCAAATCCTACGCAAACCTAGAGCCTTAACATGTTTTTCAAACAAGTCTTCAGAGATGACCGTTATAAAAGGATCATCTAACATTTTACGTGTAAAAATGTATTGCAAAGTAATTTCTCCACTTGCCACTACGTCTCTCACAAAGTTATATTTGATGTCATTATGTTTGGTCTTGTTGTGATACTTAGGATTCTTCGTGTATGGGATAGCTGCTTGAAATTCACAATATAGAATCATGGGAACCTTTCAATTCTTTGCAATACTCAAATGTTCAAAGAATATCTTTAACTAAACAACTTCTTGTACTCTAGACGCACAAGCCACGAATTCAGATTGCATGGTTGAAAGAGCTATGCAAGTTTGCTTCTTTCTTTGTTATGAAATATCACCACCATTTAGTTAGAAAGCATAATCGTATGTTGATTCTATCATTCCGTTCACCAGCCCAATCAACATCTCTATAACCTCTTATGAATAAATCAGATCCATTATAACACAATGTATGATCTGCGTTTCCCTTTAGGTATCAAAATATTATTTTTATTACTTTCCAATGATCTCTTCCAAGATTGGATTGATACCTACTAACCACACTCACGAAAAAATAAATGTCTTGGAAAGTACACATCATAGTATACATCAAACTCCTGACAACACTAGAATAATTAACTCAAGACATGTCTTCCTTTTCTTTTTTCAGTCTTTGGACACATTCAAGGCTTAAAGTTTCACCCCTTGCCACAAGAGTATCTGTGGATTTGCAACTATTCATTGAAAACGTTCCAATATTGTCTTTATATAAGTTTCTTGAGAAAAACTTAACAATTACTTGGAACGATCTCTTTGGATCTTAACACCCAATATATAGTCTGCTTCACCCATATCTTTCATTTCAAATAATTTTGAAAGCCATGACGTGACAATTTTCACATACTCCAAATTATTTCCAACTAATAAAATAGCATCTACGTAAAGTGAAAGAATTATAAAATTTCCATTGGACCTTTTTACATGCAATGGTTTTCATCGATCATGGTGAAAGCAAATGACATCACCTCCTTATGAAATCTCAGTTAGCACTACCTTGAAGATTGCTTTAGGCCATAAATTGATCTCTTCAATTAAAAACTTTATTTTCTTAGACTTTTACAACGAAACCTAGTGGTTGTTTCATGTAGATTTCCTCATTTATTTCTCCATTGAGAAAAGTGGTCTTCACATCCACTTGGTATGATTCTAGATCTAAACGTGCAACAATAGCTAAAAGTAATCGTATGGTGGTAAACTTTACAATTGGTGAAAAAATTTCATCATAGTCTATTCTCACTTCTTGAGTAAAACCTTTTACCACCTATCGTTCTTTGTGTCTTTCTATTGACCATCCGATTTGCGTTTAACTTTGAGAATCCATTTATTTCCAATAGCTTTACGTTCCTTAGGAAGGCCAACTAGATGCCAAACTTTATTGCTTTTCATGGACTCTAACTCTTCTTTCATCTATTTTAGTAATCATCCCCCTTAGAGAATCATAAGGCCTCCATTACAGAATCAGGTTCATCAAATTCTGTAAGAGATACCAAGAAAACATAATCCTCAATCTCATAAGATCGTTTAGATACACCTTTTCTTGTACTCTTACGTATTTGAAGTTCAAATTCCTCTATAGATATTTGAGATTCATAACTCTCACTTGGACAAGGAATCATTTCTTGATCCTTTGAATTATCAAGTATGTTTGACAACATTACTTGATCTTTTGAATTCAACATTTTGTAGAGAGGCTCAACTTCATCTATTTCATCCTTTTTGGGAAAATCATTTTCCAAAAGTCTGACATCACGTGATACAATTTTAGTAATAATTCAATCCTCTAGTTCATCGACGAACACATACCCTTTGGAGCATTCAGAGTACCTTATAAAAATTCATTTATTTCCTTTTGGACTTAATTTACCTAACAGACCAAAACGATCTTTAATATATGATGCACAACCCCATGGTCGTAGATCATTCAGGTTTGCTTTATGACCAGTCCAAAGTTCATAAGGAGTGGAAGACACAGATTTAGAAGGCATTTTGTTTAATATGTAAGCCACAATCAATAATGCATCTCCCCAGAAAAAGATAGACAAATTTGCATGCGCCATCATTGATCTTGTCATGTCCAATAATGTTCTATTCCTTCTTTCAACTACACCATTTTGTTGTGGTGTAGAAGGAGTAGTTAACTGTCTGATAATACTCTTTTCAATACATATTCTTCAAAAAAAATTGACAAATATTAACATCCTCGGTCAGTTCATAAAGCCTTTATGCTTTTATCTAATTGATTTTCAATTAATTCATATATCTTTTAAAGCACTTGAGTGCTTCAGATTTGTGAGAAATCAAATAGACATAACCAAAGCGTGTGAAATCATCAACATATGTAATAAAGTATGTAGCACCAGACCTTGCCCTCACATTCATTGGACCACAAGTATCAGAATGAATTAATTGAAGTGGGAACTCAGCTCTTTTAGCCTTCCCAGATGGTTTACGTGTAATCTTTCCAGCAAGATAAATTTCAGAAGTTGACCTATCAATTATGGTTAAAGAACCTACATATCCTTATTTTTCCAACATATTCATTCGATCTTTCCCTATGTGACCTAATCATGCATTCCATGTAATAACATCAATATCATTGTTATATGAATAACATGTCATTACACAATGGTCAACATAATTGTCATAAATTAAAGGATTACAATCTAAAATGATAAAACAGTCATAACAAAGTACAAAACCATATAAAACATTATCTAAAGTTATTCTAATATCATTACGACTAAAAAAAAATCAAAACCAACATCTAAAAAAACATGCACAAATACTAAGTTTCGTCAAATCTTTGGGAGCATACAGGACGTCATCAAACATCAAAGAATGACCACCACATAAGTCCACTTTGCAAGTGCCTATACCTTTGACTTCCACTTAACATTATTTCCTACGTAGATCCTTCTTGATTTAGATGAAACTTGATGAAACTCCACAAATGTTTTTCTGTCTCGATTCACGTGGTCGGTGGATCCTGAATCTACAATCCACATATGATAAGATTTAATTATTAAAGAAGTGCGAGAAACACATATAGCACTTAGATATGTGTTTAGAAATGCTACTTTTTCATCTCAGTACATTCACAAGCAAAATGCCCCAACACTTGACAATTGTAGCACTTCATTTTGTTCGTGTCTCTCTTCTTGAAAACCCTTTTTCCTTTCTTGGAATTTGGCTTCTTCTTTTTATTATAGGGTCCTTCTCCAGTCTCTTTGTCTTTTCCATTTATTTTCTAAATCTTCTTGCGTCTGAAGCATGAAGATTTTGTACCACTTGACTCCGCTACAAAGGCATTAGAAGCATATTTAGCAGCACCAAGCCGCTCATCTTCAAGTTAAACATGGAGAGCAACATTAAAAAAGGTTTTGACGCTATCATTATGGGTCAAGTTAACCATCAAATATTCTCAATTATTGGGAATAGACCGAATCACTGCTAGAACTTGTTGCTCATCTGAAAGAACATAGTCAACACTCTTGAGTTGAGCTATCATGTTTGACATCACCCTTAGGTGTTGTTTGACATTTTTATCATGACACTTCTTATAAGTATCAAAATTTATAGTTAACTGTCGAAGGTGGGTTACAGACATACCTCCATACGTTCCTCTCAGTTGCGCTCTTATAGCATGAGCAGTAGGGAATTCCTCACATTCATGTAAGAGGTCATCAACCACAGAACTAACTATTATACCATGTGCAGTGGAGTTAATTTTTTCCCCAAGTTTTGTAAGCTTGAAGATCCCTTTTGTGTTGTGCAGAATTAGCCCCTTCTAGTTGATTCAAAACATGATTTATACCTTCTAGAGTATTTCGCTCTTCTAGTCCATACCATATTTTCCGACTCCAAATGTCGTAATGGTCACCGTTAAGTTTTTCACCTTTATTTAAGTCAGCAATGATACTTTTTGATGCCATGTCTGTTTCGAGATATACTAAGGAAATAATTTTTAATCAATTATGCATGTGACATACACATTCTAGGAAATCAATTCTCATAAAGGTTTTATATTTAATGTTAAATCGAAAAGACACGTAAGTATCAAATCATCATCTACGAACTAAATATTTAACAAATATTCTAAACTAATTTTTTACTGTGTATACTAATATATTTTAGATGATAATCACAAAGATTTACATATCTAATAATCAAACACCATATGATAATGTGCTATAGAATAACAATCCACTAATCCAAAAAACAAAGATAAAACTCAAATATTCATAGTAAAGCATAATCAAAGATGTTAATAATTTTTTTATAAATAATAAACAAAAAAATTCAATACTAAATTATGTTTATGTTGTGAAGTGTTACTCAGTTAACTCCTATATTCACCACATACTTCCATAATGGTTCATTATCCCCAATTTTGAAATAAGTTTTAATCAATCAAAGCTTCCAATTTTCTGGTAAGGAATGATACAAAACGTCATATGCAAGCCACTTCTCAACTTGAATGACACTTTCATTAACCTCATCAAAGTTCGTGTTAAAGGATCTGAGGAAGTATAATAAAGAGTCACGAGAATCCATCTTCAAAGACATAAACTCTTTCAGATCTTTATCTTTTTTCCTTCGAATGACCTTTTGATTCCTTAACATATTTTGTGTCTCCCTTGAGACTTCAATCCGTATGATTTCTCACCATAAAAAACATGTCATATGGCGACGTGCTCTTCTACATTGTCCTTTTGCTCAACTTCAAGAACTCCCACTTGAAATAATTCGAGTTTGTTCTTGTTCAGTCATGTCTGAAATAAGAACAAGGTAACAATCATAATGGTTTAACCATTCAATGTTACAATATATGACACTTTCATTTGTAGAAGACACAAAAAAAATTGTTTAAGGAACATAAGGACTAAACGAATTAACAAGATCGATATTTGAAAAACATAATATATAAACACATATATTATATAAAAAATGTATTCTAAAAGGACACAAATTCCTTTTCCAAAAAGAGTAATCCCAAAAGAACACAAAAATCTTCCCAAGAATAAATATTCATAAAAAAGCATTTTTGTTTTTTCAGCCCGATTTCAAAAATTTATATCTCACTCGTTTTAACTCCGTTTTTTCATTATAAAATATTTTCGAAAAGCTACGAACAATCAAATCATGCACAAATAAGTTTTGACCTAAAATATTATACAATCAATTTCTAGATTGCAACAAAGAGAAGCAGTTTTTCAAAAAAGTTGACATAATTTCTTTCTTTGTAGGACAAGGAATCCTATCTACAGTATGAGTAAAAAAATAAATAGGATTTTGAATACTATTTACCATATAATTAATCCAGTTTTTAAAAAATTAAAATATCCTAACTCCTAAAATTTTCTTTTAACTGATTTTCCAGGAAAATTAGTCACATTTTTTTTTTTCAACAATACAGTGAATGCACATGGAAGCATCAAAATATGGGATAAATTAATGTAGGCTCTGATACTAATGAAAGAATATTAATAGCAAAGCAACAACAAAATGTGTACCTTATAACTTGCAGTGGAAATATTTATTGTTGATTTTGCTGTCGAAAGGAATTTCTCCAGATCTCTCATGAGTCAGTTGTTAAATCACTCTTCTTTCAATCAGAACACGTTTTGCTATTATAAAATTATCCAGACAAGCACAAAATGCATACTTTGTTATTGTATAATTTTTTTTGTTAAGATATTTTTTTCTTTGAATATAAGAAAAACTTAAAATTATTTTATTTATTTATAAGGATTTTAGTCCAATCTTATATATAATGTTTATTGCACGTGGAGTAGTGTGTGGATCAACATGAATATACATAACTTAATTTCTCGAATGAATCATTCTATTCACTAAAGAGAAATCAAACTTTTAGAAGTAGCTTCCCTTTATGTTGGAGTAAAATGCGGAAAAGAAAAATTAATGCACACTCCTTTTTGTTCAAGAAATTGAAATATTGTCCACATAATTATCACGATAATACACATTGTCTACTTAGTTGCATTTTACATATTATGAGGCGTGTGTATGGACATCCACCTAAAGATGAAAATAGAAGGTTAAGAGGTGTAAAAGAAATTTCAAAAGAATTCTATAGAATATTTGGTTGGTAAGTTGATAATTCTCAACTACACTTCATCCCATTCTAAGTGTAGGCGGTCGCAATCAAGTATAAACCCAACGAAGAGTTGGGGTCGATCCCACAGGGAGTGATACGGTAGAAAATTTAATTATGAAGTAAAAAGCATGTTCTAATAGTTTGTAGAAGTAGATATTATCGAAACAATAAAATTATATTGCATGGGTTTAACAACTAGTCTCAATTGGGGGGGGGGGGTTAGTGTGAACAATTAAGAACTATGAAACAGGGTAGTAATTAAATAGAGAGGGATCCTTGGGGATGTGATCGATTAAAGGCCAATTTTTCTATATGGGTGATTATTATCCACTAAAATACGTTGAATCTCAATGGGTAGGCTGAACTTTAGATGTAATAGGCATCTCTCGATCAACTACCATGAATCAAGTGATTTCTCTCAAACCTATACAAGCATACAACAATGAACAACCCAAAACCTCAATTAATCTACTCTCTCAAGCTAGATTGGTAGGATCAAATTCTGATTCACTTTCTCAAGCTGAATCCACAATGACCCAATCACTAAAATAATTAATTGATAATTTTAATCCAAAAACCTCTTTCTCAAGCAAGCTTTGAACATTAAACTAGAACTGTATTAGTCCTATATAAAATTGTATGAAATATATTTATTATTTTAAATATTATGAAAAGTGACTAAAATTCTTAAAAATAACATGAAAAATATTTGAACTTTGTAAAGCTAATTATTTCGAATCGTTTGAAATTAAAGAAGCTTGAAAGTTAATTCGTATCGTGGAGGGTCAAAATTGGGTGTCAACAATGGTCCCTCATTTTACTTGGATTGATGCAAGAAATTCGAGGAAAATGAAATTATCTAATCCAATTTTGATCGACCATATCTCCATCTTTTTTGGAAAAAAGGACTTGGTACGGACTTCAGGAATTATGGCATAACCCCGGAAAATGAGTTTCCTACATATCTCAGGCTATATGAGAATTCAGGTCACTTGTAGTTCGATATGCTTGATTTGACTCATGATTTTGAAAGAATTCAAAACTTATTCCGATATCAAATTATGAAGGGACCAGAATGCTCGAGAATAAGATTTAAGAGCGAATGTAGGAATACAGTCGAGTTTTCAACATTGATTCCGCCTACATATCCCTCGACTTAGGGAATCAGGATGCTTGTAGTTCACTTAATCGGTTGAAAAGAAAATCTATTATGTAAGATAACCTTTGGTTCTGGAAAAGTGACAAGGTAAGTTGAGTATGAAAAGAAGGCTTGCAACCTCTCAGCCATGAATATGGCATGCTTCACACCCATAATTAAGAACTTGCATGGACATGATTTCCAAAGCTTTTAGAGCATTGTCACTCCGATTGGAGAGTTACCCCGGTGAAAACCAGAACTTTTGGATGCAAAACTGACATCGATAAACCCAAAGAAAAACCCACATGCCTTCTGATAGGAGTGTGGTTTGATTTTGGTGGAAGTCATTCCTCAACTCGCGTCCTATGAGTTTGGTAGTCCTCTTCGAACTATGTCCCAGTTCCCTGCTAAGAAAAAGTTCCACATTGTGCTGCATCCTTTCTGATGTCGTCTGCACCTGTGGTTTGTTTTAGATAATTCATCCTTTCAGATGCTCTCGACAAAGACTGAGACAAAACTATTTAGCAACAAAAATGTAGTTCAAATGGGGAGATAGCGTCTTTTACTGTGTTGACACTTAATATTTATCCTTGAACATTTGACGGCAACTTCATCGGGTTTAACGTAAAGAAAATAAAGCTTGTGTCTCATATTTGCAATATAATTTTCAATTTACTCTTCATTTGATGTCGAAGTAATAAAATAGGCTGATGTAATATGTCAATAGTTCTCTTGACGTCGTTGTTGATGGCTCTCTTGATGTCATTCTTGCAAAGAAAATGATGCAGCCGATGTTGATTTCCTTTTGATGGGTGAATCTTTCTCTTGCGATGCATGGATCTTTCTCTTGAGATGCATGACTTCCTTCTCTGCGATGCATGACTTCCTTCTCTGCGGTGCATGACTTTTTTCTGTTGCAATGCATGACTCTTTCTACTGCGATCGCATGACATCTTTCTCTCGTGATTCATGACTCTTTCTCCTGCAATGCGTGAATCTTTCTCTTGCGATGCACGACTCCTTTCTCTTGCGATGCATGAGTCCTTTCTCTTGTGATGCATGGATCTTTTTCTTGCGATGCATGACTTCCTTCTCTGCGATACATGACTTCTTTCTCTTGCGATACATGACTCTTTCTCTTGCGATGGGTGACTTCTTTCTCCTGCGATGCGTGAATATTTCTCTTGATGCATGAATCTTTTGATGATGCCTCCCTGGTACCAAACAAAGATAATGCTTCACCGAGCAACATAGGTGATCTTCTGAATATATTCTGGGTGGCGGTATCGTCTCAATAGACAATACAAATAAAAATGACAATACGATATGAATGACTCTCCTGGTAGGAATATTATTATATCTGATAATGTGCTGCAAAAGTAAGCCCTCCAGGTATCTTTAGTTGCTAGAAAACAACAATATTGTTTGCTTCGAGGTTTTCACTTGTTCCATCTCTGAACATTGTTGTAATGTTCATCGTGGTATTCGCCTTGATGAGGATTTGCATGAAATAATGCTACTCATATTCCTAATTCTTTGGTATAAGAAGCATAAAATATGTTCCTGCATCCACACAAAATTGTTAGTTTAAAGTGAACTGATCTGTGTCGATTCCTTTTGTAATCTGCTCCTTGTCTAGCTATCTCCGGTTGATTTCCCCGATCTCCCGCTTCTTTATAGATAAGACAAAATATATTTTTTTGCAAAATAATTGAAACATGAAAGAAAAGTTTTAATGAAATTAGATTTTCAAAAAGTAATATTTTGGAAAAGGTCGTTGCCAAGTGTCATGTCACATCAAACTTAGGGAACATCTTTGAAATTGATACTTCGAGGTCTATCTGATTATTTGCTCAAAAGTATTCAAAGTTGTTCTTAACTGCCGATGAACCCCTATTGAAATTTTTGAGGTCATCTTCAAAAAAAATTGTCCCAGTTAACTGTCTTGGCATATCTTGAACTGTTGATGAACGAATCATGAAATTTTTTAAATCTTCTCAAAAATTCTGTCTCAATTACAATTCTCAACGTAACTTCAGTCTTGAATTGTTGAAGAAGTCTATCTTCAAATGAATTTTTGAGATCCTCTAAAAAATTCTTTCCCAGTTTCCATTATATAAGAAATAGAAATCTTACGGGAAATATGACCGAACTGTCGTGGAACCTACATATCCCGTTGAGGTAGGAATTAGGTCAAACGTAGTTCCCCCTCAAAGATTAACAGAAGTAAGAAAATTACAAAGAAACCGACCGAGGCTAACATAGGCCGCCTACGTATCTCATTCTTAAGAATTCAGGTCGAACGTAGTTCAAGTACAAAGAAAACATTAAAAAGGGATAAAGGGGTGACCCAGGCCGACATAGGCCACTTACGTATCTCATTCTTTAGAATAAGGTCAGACGTAGTTCATTACATAGGGATAAAATTCTAAACAAAGCGATTACAAGCAAATAAAATGATTAGAAGGAAATAACAAAAATACAAACTAAAGATTCACACATAATATCTCTTGACAACATCTGAGTTGATCGGTTCGGCCATTCGGTGCCATCTATCTTTGACAGGACCAAGGCACCTCCAGATAACACTTTACGAACCATGTAGGGTCCTTGCCAATTTGGTTCAAACTTCCCCTTGTACTCATCCTGATGAGGAAAAATGCGTTTGAGAACTAACTGACCAATTTCAAACATCTTGGCTCTTACTTTCTTGTGGGAAGAACAAATCTTTCCCTGTCGATACATATGACCATGACAAACATCAACCATTCTCTTATCATCAATCAAGGTTAATTGGTCAATCCGCTTGCGGACCCAATCAACATCACTCAATTCAATTTCTTGGATGATTCTCAATGAAGGTATCTCAACTTCGGCAGGTATAACTACTTTTGTTCCATTTACTAACAAGTATGGAGTAGCTCCAATTGACGTTCTGATAGGCGTTCTGTATCCCAACAAAGCATACCGCTACATCTCGTACCAACCTTGATAATTATTAATCATTTTCCTCAAAATCTTCTTGATGTTCTTGTTGGCGGCTTCTACAACTCCATTCATTTAAGGACGATAAGAGGTTGAGTTCCGGTGAGTAATCTTGAATTGTTCACATATCTTTCTCATCAAGTGACCGTTGAGATTTGATCCATTAACATTAATGATGGATTCCGGTCCACCAAACCTACATATCAAAATGTTGGCGAACAAAATCAACTACAACTTTCTTGGTAACAAACTTGTACGAAGCTACTTCAACCCACTTTGTAAAGTAGTCAATGGCAACCAAAATGAATCTGTGTCCGTTAGAGGTGGCTGACTCTATTGGACCAATAACATCCATGCCCCAAGCTACAAACGACCAAGGTGAACTCATAGCATTGAGTTCATGAGGTGGCACTCGAATCAAATCACCATGCACTTGACATTTATGACATTTCTGCACAAAATTGCAACAATCATGCTCCATACTCATCCAAATATAACAAGCCCGAAGGATCTTCCTAGCAAAGATGAGTGCATTCATGTGAGTACCACAAACTCCAGCATGTATCTGTTCCAGAAGCTTTGCAGCTTCACTAGCATCAACGCATCTGAGAAGACCTAAATTTGGAGTCCTCCTTTAAAGGATTTCCCCACTTGAAAAGAAATTATTAGCCATACGGTGTATTGATTTCTTATGGTTGAACGTTGCATTTTAAGGATAAGTTTCGGTCTCCAAATACTTCTTTATATCAAAATACCAAGGCAAACCATCTGGTTTTGCTTCAACATGTGAACAATGAACATGCTCTTCTTTCACCTTTATATTTAACTGATCAATATAACTTGTATCTGGATGTTTGATCATCGAAACAATATTGGCGAGAGCATCGGCCAACTCATTCTATGTCCTGTGAGTGTGTATGAACTCAATCTTGTGAAATCTATTGCACAACTTCTGTATATACTGCACATACGGTGTGATCTTTGGGTTCTTCACAGCCCACTCTCCTTGAACCTGATGAATCAAAAAATCTAACTCTCCGATTACCAACAGCTCATGAACATTTATGTCGATGGCCATCTTCAAATCAAGGATACAAGCTTCGTATTCAGTCATGTTGTTCTTGCAATCAAATTGGAGTTTAGCTACCATAGGATAGTGCTGACCAGATTCTGACACTAACACCGCTCTGATACCTTTTCCTTGGTGGTTTGCCGCTCCATCAAAGAACACTCTCCAACCAGGGTATGCTTGAAAAATATCTTCACCCACAAATGCTAATTCTTCATCGGGAAAATAAGTCTTGAGCGGTACGTACTCTTCATCAACTGGATTCTCCGCAGGAGGATCAGCCAAGGCTTGTGCTTTTATCGCCTTCTGGGTCACATACATAATGTCAAACTCACTCAAAAGCATTTGCCACTTAACCAACTTCCCGTCGGCATTGCTTTCTGAAACATATACTTCAATGGGTCCATCCTGGAAATAAGGTATGTGGTATAAGAAGATAAATAATGTCTCAACTTCTGAGCAATCCAGGTCAAACCATTACATGTCCTCTCAAAAAGAGTGTAACGAGCCTCATATGGAGTGAATTTCTTGCTCAAGTAGTAGATGGCTCACTCCTTCTTCCCAGTCTCATCATGGTGACCAAGCACGCATCTGAATGTGTTATCCGAGCCATATAGATACAACAACAAAGGACTTCCTTCTCGCGGAGGAACTAACACCTACGGATTGGACAAATAATTCTTGATGGCATCAAAAGCAGTTTGACATTCTCCCGTCCACTTGGTCAGGGCATCTTTTTTCAACAACTTGAAGATGGGCTCACACACCATGGTGGATTGAACTATGAACCGGCTGATGTAGTTCAACCTCCACATAAAACTCTTCACCTCTTTCTTGGTCTTCAGAGGAGGTAATTCTTGAATCGTTTTGATCTTGGAAGGGTCAAGCTTTATGCCCCTCCAACTGACTATAAATCCCAACAACTTGCCAGTTGCCACTCCAAAAGCACATTTAGTGGGATTTAACTTCAAATTGTACCGACGTAGGCACTTAAAGAATTTCCTCAAATCAGTCAAGTGATCCAAACTCTCGCGGGATTTGATTGTGACGTCATCTACATACACATCAATCTATTTATGAATCATATCATGAAAGATGGTTGTCATAGCCCTCATATAAGTAGCACCGACATTCTTTAGATCAAAAGGCATCTCCCGATAAAAATATACACCCCAAGGCGTAATGAAGGTTGTCTTTTCTACGTCTTCATCATCCATCAGGATCTGGTGATAACCCGCACAATGATGTTTGCGTAATCAAGACACAACTTCCAATTTGAGTGTCTATGATCGTAAAATAGTAAAGTAACCCAACCAAGGGTTGGGGTCGAGTCCCAAGGAAGTGGTTTCGAGAATTAATAGAAAAATAAAATTTAGTTCTTATTAGTCATAGCTATATAGACATTATCGAATATAAACATACTAAATCTAAAGGGTGTGACGCAAGCGTCAATTACCAATGGGGGGTTTTGTATTAATTAACAACTACAAACAACAAAAATATACGAAAACTAGATAGATAGATAGGATTCTTGGGATGTGATAGGAATACGGAATAAACTAAACTATCGGGTACATGCTTTTGATAGTACATTGTTGAGTATTTGTGACTAGGCTAGACTATAGTGGGGGTAAATTCTCTCTCGAGCAACTTACCCCAAATCCACTCGGATTCTCTCGAACATCGAGTTGCCACTTTAAGCACAACCTCCACTTTAGCCCATTCACCCTCTTGAGCGGAATGTGTGGGAGAAGGACTTGGATTCACTCTCTTGAGCTGAACCCATGTCGACCCAATACCACCGGCTATCAATTTAGTAGTCTTAGTTTTACGACCTCTCTCTCGAGCAAGCCGAAAACATTAAGATGAAATTGTATGTGCAACTACAACTCCATTAAGTTGATACACAACTACTAAACGAAATCACATTTAAACAACAAATAAACCATCAACAAGCAAGACCCAACAGATAATCTAACTTATATTCACAAAATCAAGCTAGTCATGTAAAAGAGATAAAAATTTATACCAATATCAGTTTCCATCAACTGGGTATGAAGGATTAGGTCTTAAAACACGTCAAAAGTGAAGAATATTTGAGACCCAAGTCCAATTTCTTGGAGTTAAAACCCTTTGAATCTTCAAGGTCTTAGAACAAAGTCTCCAAAACCTTCTAAAACTTAAACTCTCTAAAAAACTGTAAAAAGTTCTAAGAATAATAATGATATGATATTAAGCTAGAAATTTAAACAAGTATTTATAGTGTTTGAAAATGTGTTGCGAAGGACCCTTCGGTGAAGTTAGTCGGGATTGCCGATACATTCGGCGATCTGCTGCTTGGTCGATTTCATCACCTTTCTGCTTTAGCCTTTAGCCTCTTCGCATTTTGAGTCATTGGGCGATATGGTACTGCTTCGCTGAACAGTTCGGTGACATGCCGACTGCTCCATTTCATCGCCAACTTGACCTTTTCCTTCAGGGCTCAGCACACTGGAACAAAAGGTGATCTCAAGGCCGATCGGCAACTCGCCAAATGGGCTCGGCGATCTTCAGGCCTTTATTTCTTTGTTCTTTTCAGCCGTCGTGTTCCTTTTTGCCAAGTAGTGTCCATGCTTTGCCTCAAACTCCAAATACCTGAAACTTAAGGATTTTCATCAGATATTGAGACAAAATATGCATTTGAGGTCACTAATTCTATCAAAATATAGCCCTAAATGATTCCAAATTGTGGACTCATCAACAACCCCAACTTAAACTTTTGCTTGTCCTCAATCAACTCGAGTTCAGCTATTCAAAAAGGGTGTCTCAAACAGTTCTACAAAATAATCAATCATGAATGAACACAACAAGAATCACTTTACTCATGCAAAGATCAATTGTGCACTCAAAGATTCAAGTTGTGACTCACCAATATCGAAGAATCTCATGCTCACAATACTTGCTTCAAATGCAAGTTCAAGCTCAACCAAAGTGTTCAAATTGCACTCACATAAATAATGATTCCATACTCACACAATGGTTCACTGTTTAAAGCTTCGGAATCAAATGCAACGCTCACACTTACAAAGATGAACACAATGCATAATTTCACCCATAGGTTTGCCTGTATTTTCCAATCAACACTTACTTCAGCTCACTCAAGATCACAAAGGTCTTTCAAGGCTTGTAATGGGGCTAAGTGCAAAGGTATGTTCATTTAGGATTAGTGGCTATAGTCCTCATGAAACAAAGGTTGAATAACACTCCCTTTCATCTTCTTTCATCATTCTCATTTATGCTTACAAGTAGTCCTATTATTCACTTCCCATGGATAGTTGGAAACCCTAATTTTTTTTATACTTTCATAACATTATTCCACAACTTTTTCTTTTTTTTTGTATGGAGGGGTTCCATTTTTCACAAAAATCATGGGTAGAAGGGACTTTCTTGTATTTCTTGATTTGCCTTTTCTTTTCACCACACCCCTAACTTAGGCTTTTGGCCTAAGTTGGCTATTCAAACAAACCACAACTTCATGAGGATTATGGGTGATGGATAAAGAAAGGTCTTTGTTTTCATCAAGATTCTTTCAAAGAAAGGTAAGGCTCAAGGGATGTTCAAAAGAGGTTCACACACACTCACAAGGTAGGCCACAAAAGAGGTATATGTCAAATTGGCTCACACTCTTCAAAGTTGCCTAAGATCATATCAAAAGATAGCCTTACTAAGTCGATCGGACCAACTGGGCAAATTCTAGGTGTTGTCATGCATGGTTCATAGTAAGCTCATCACACAAGGCATCGATACTAAAGTCAAACAAGACTTCACACTTCCACTAATGTGCAACGATTATCACAAGAGACTCGATTTAAAAATTGGCTAGTCACAACGAGATGCAAAGAGTTCACATATTGTCTATGCAACATCATTTGGCCTCATCGTAGCCGCAATTCATGTTTGTTCGATTATGAGCACTATTTAAGTCATCGGTATTGATCAAAACTGATACTCAAATTTGTGAAAGAACAACCACATTCAACACATACAAGAGGTGGAAAATGTTTTTTGGAAGGGTCAAAATCATTTGCAATTTAAAGCAAAAGAAGCCACAAGCTCAAACCTTTCACGAAAGCAGTATTAACACAATTATAGCTTACAACTCAAATACATAAGCAAAACACGATTCACGAATAGCACACAAAGATGGGTGACACCCCACCACATATAAAAATAATTTGTCCTCAAATGTAAATAATAAAATATCCAGAATGTAAACTAAAGAAAGACAGAGAGGGTGATAAATAGGGGATCCTTTCTAAGTGGTCGCTCCGTCTGTCTGGGCATCATTGCTACTTCAGAAGGTTCAGCGGCAACTGACTTGCAAAAATTGTCCATGTCATGAGCCGCCAAAAAGGAATGTATAGCTATGCAAAATCCATGAGTCCACGAAGGGACAGTGGGATCTCGGGGGACATATCTCTTGCTGGAACTAGGCTTTTTTCCCTCACTTCCCGTCTTGGGAGGATTCGCTTCATTTGTGTCTTTCCTGAAATTTTTTGCTCTTATCTGTCGGGGTGGCATGATTCTCCCTATAACTTTAGGTGTATCCATGTCTGTAAATCTTCAAGGCAAAGTTAGAAAATATTCGACAAACAAAACAAGGACAATCAGCTGCAGGCAGACTTGCTAATCCTTTTGGCGAGTCGCTGAATACTTTCGGCGAGCAAAGGGTTGTCCACCGAAGGTTTCAGTGCAGTGGGGGTTCAAGAGGTGCAGACAAAAGGCGATCAAGAAGACTTTCGGCAATTCACCTAGTGCTTTTGGCGAACTCATGCTTCTCACTGAAAGGTTCACAAACCAATCAAAACGCATAGCATGAAATTAAAGGTGAGATGGGGTCATTAGGCGAGCCGCAGAGTGGTTCGGCGAGCTTGACCCAGCTCGCCAAACGTCCCAATGTGCCTTCAAGCAACCCAGCTTCTCAAATTCGACCCCGCAACCCCCGAAAACAAAATCAAGGCATGCACAACTCAAATTAGGTTTAGATCCAATGATACTCATGCACAACCTATGATTTTTCATCTCCTTCATGGTACAATTTTCAGGAATTAACTATTTAACTTGGTACGGGCAAAATTAGTGAATCTAATAGGCAAACAATTTTTTTTAATCCTACCAGAGAGGCCCAGCACACATCAACAAGGTAATATCATTGCATTGAGTACAAAATCGATAGAACGAACTTAGAGTTTGGGAACCAACATTTCGTGCTGACTAAAATGGAATTGAATCGCTAGGTAGCAATGTAATCCAAGTTCTGAGCACAAATCAACAACTAAAAATACACTAAAAATGCACGAAATATAAAAACTAGAGTGCGGGTGTGAGTTTGGGAAGATGGAAAGGTGAGGAAAAGGGAATGAATTTGAAACTTTTAAACCTTTGGCCTAAAAAACCGTCCGGTTTTCGCCCATTCGGCGACATTAGTCAGGATCGCCAAACCACTCGGCATTTTTCCAAGTAGCCACTTACCTCGCCGAATTTTACAGAACTTGCAGTTATTTTGGGAGTCCAAACGCGTGTCTCCGTCAGGATCGCCGACATGGTCGGCAATTCACCAATAATTTCATGTGCTCGCCGAGTTTTACAGACTCCAATGTAAGTTGGTCTTGAGTCTAACGGTGGTCTAGTTCGGGGTCGCCAAACCATTCAGCGATTCGCTTATTGGACTTGTTGCTCGCCAATCCGCACTTTTCGTTCACTCTCCACACTTCCATCTGCACAATCAACACACCATTATTTTATCAAACAATATAAAGCAATAAAGGGTTTTGGGTTGCCTCTCAAACAACGCCTTAGTTAATATCGTGGCACGACGCAAGTCCACCTTCAAACCTAATTTTTGGGGTTGACCATAGTGTCACTAGGCAAACCCCTTTTTGTCTCGAATTTAGGTGAGACAACATCTGACCCATTTGGGTCTCCAACTGCTTGATTGATACTGAATGAGAGGTGAAAGTCTGGCTCAAGGTCGACACATCTTCCTTCATTTCTTTCAAGATCTTGTACGACCCCTCAACTTTTTTGAGGATACGAGAAAGCATATCCTCAGACCGACCATCTTTCGAATCCTTCGGCTTTTGGCGCTCATGGAGAGGCACATACATGTCCTTCTCCCCATCCTTCCAGTTAGGATTTTGGTCCCTCTGTTCTCTGTCGCGATTATTCCAATCCTTTTCTCTAGCCCAACCCTGGTTACCACATTTCCTTGGGTAGTTTGAACGATAACCACCGCCTTGGTTGGCTATAAAATTTACCTCCTCATTATACAAGGCTTCAAACTTCATCTTCTCAGGATTTACACACCCAACCCCAATAGAATTGACACTACGGGCACCAGGGATAAAATGTCAAGATGTGTCATGATATTGGCCATCTTTTGGTCTCTCTCATGATCATTTTCCATCTGCCCCTTGGATAACCTGAATGTGAGAGGGGAGACCTGGTCCTCGCGGGTGTACCACGCTCTGTTGATGGTTTTCATGCCATCTAGAAGTTAGGCTTCTATTGCATATAGTTTCTGCATCAAGCCTCTAGGTGAAAGTTGGTCAGCAACACCTTTGTTTACCAAGTCCAAACTCTGGTAAAAGTACTGTAGCAGCATGTTATCCGAAAAACCATGGGTTGGGCATTGAAGCACCGACTTTTTGAACCGCAGCTAAGTTTCGTGCAAAGGCTCTTTTTCTAGACGCTTAAGGCTTTGGATACTGTCCCGAAGAGTCATCATCTTCGATGGAGGGAAAAATCGCACATTAAATGTGGTGACCAACTCCTCCCAAAAAGTGATGGATTTGCGTGGCACTAGAAGCAGACCTAGGAGGCAGGGGAGCAGTAGACAAACTCAGAGTCATGGAATGAGAAGCACTAGATATATCATAAGGCCCAGGGGCCGGAGTAGGAATTATTGCCTCTGTAGGTACAGTCCCAATCTCCACAAATGGGGAAGAATCCACCGGGGCTGCTTTGTTCTTCTCAGCCTCATCATTCAAGGACTCGTCCTCAATGCGCTGAATATTGGTAGATGAGGTGGGAATCACTTCCACATACCTCTTCTCATCAATGGGAAATCAGGCTCGTCTGTACAGTTCGGTGATCAACACCGGGAACAGAAGCGATGTCTAACGCTACCTAGCCCTCATGGCCATTTCTTGGCCAATGATCATACCTAAATTTGTACTTCTCCCAATAATGATGCAACCAAGATAGGCTACTTTTGTGTGGTGGAGGATAGATTCATTCTGGGACGGCATGATGGTGCTGCTAATAAAGCCAAACCAGTACCTTGCAACTACGTTGAGGTGTTTCTTTTCTATTGGTGCTCCAGCCTCGATCCACCTAGTAGTACCGTCAGATAACAGAGCGGAAAACCATTTTTTTAAAGTCTCCAATGACTTTATCTTGATCATGTATTGATATTCATCAGAAATATTGTTGGTGCACTCCAAACCTTCATTGATGTCATCACTATCACACTTTACCTTCTTTCCCCTGATGACCACATAATCGACCGGCTTGAATGTGAAAGCTTTTATTTTCCCTTGTTTCACTAGGGCTCCGTAGTCAATGTAAAACTCTCGAACCCAATTGGGAATGTAAGGGCCACGGGGTCTGGTGAAGATCTGAAACTTGTGGGACCTCAAGGTGCGCTAGATCTATGGATATCTGTCCATCACTCCATTTGTAGACAACCTCTTCTCCTTAATGATGGTCCTCAATCCCTTAGCCTTTAGTAGTTTCACAGATCGGGGAGGAGGACCCTGTGCAGGTGGAGTTGGGACCACAACCCGGTCTGGGACAGGAGGAGGAGTAGCAGCCTGGGGTACCCGAATCCTAGATGGATCATGCATCCTCTTGGAGCGCAGTTCAGCTCTCCGAGCCAATATCAACTGATAGTCCACAGGCTCATAGATTATAGCCTGAGGGTCTTGATGCTCTTCCTCACTCTCAGAAGTGGTCAGGTGAGTGGCGTACTCTCTCTCTCTGTTGGAGCTGACCTCCGGTGACTCAGGAGTAGATTCCTTCCCTTTTCCTTTACTCTTCCCACATGTGGTAAGAAGTTTTGTGATCTTTGCCTTGGATGCAGTTGCATCCTCATTGATGGTGATTCCCTTTGCCCTCTTGCGGGGAGGCATGTATCGTCTTGCTACTTTTCGTCTAGCCATTTCTGCAAAACACATCAGAAATGATTAGATACAGTCCAAGAAAATTGCAAAATACAAGTTGTATAAAGACACGCCGAACCGATTGGTGAGTCACCGAATCACTTTGGCGAGCCATATCGGGCTAACCGAGAGGATTGGCCTAAAAAATTCCCAGAAAAATGGCATGTCGATGATGTGAACGGCCATTCGGTGAGCTCAGACTAGCCCGCCAAAAGTTACAGTATGTTTGAGGGTTAGGGGCATAGAAAGGGCGATCAAGGGATACTTTCGGTGAGTCGCCGAGTGAACTTAGCGAGCTCAGGCATCTTGCCGAAAGTTACAGGGCCAAACTCAATCCAAACATGAAATTAAAGGCGAGCTGAGGGGACTTTGGCGAACCACCGAGTGGTTTGGGGAGTTCGACCCAGCTCGCCAAATTGCCTAATGTGCCAATTTTCAACCCCGGTTCCCAAAATCAAGCCCGCAACCCCCAAAAACAAAATCAACAACATACAAACTCAATTAAGCCCAGAACCATATGACCCATGCTACCGGGGTACTCAGACCTCCGACGGTTTGGCCAAAATTGGCCATTTGATGACTTTTACCCTTAAGAATGACGTCAAAGGCTCCATCATTGGGCAAATCACGTCATTTAGGACAATTTGGGTTACTCAGGCTTCACCCGACTAGACCCAACAACAATTTTACCACAACCCACAGATTTACAATCAATTTTAAAGCACAAAATTCATGGAATCATCATTTTAAGAAATTAAGGCACGATATCAAAACTAAAATAGGTAAACTAGCACATCAAACACAAGCTTAGAGCAGGCCCTGCATACATCAATTGATTTATACAATTGCATTTGAATTTAAAGGCAAATTAAGAGTTGTGGGGTTTGGAAAACCAACCTTTAATGCAAGAAAATGCAAGAATAAAGAAAAACTAGAGTGCGGTTGTGATTATATGAAGTTAAAAACGACGGAATATGAAAGAGTTGAAATTTTAAACCTTTGGCCTTTTAAAACCGTCCAGTTCTTGGCCATTCGACGATATTAGTTCACTTTACTGAACCACTCGGCGCCATGCCGAGTGGTTACTTACTTTGCCGAGTTTTACAGAACGTCCAGTTAATTTGGGGGTCCAAACGACGGACAAAGTTGGGCTCGCGGACCTGTTCGATGAGTCACCGACTTGTCCATGGGCCCACTGATTTTTACTTACTCCCCCTGATAATTCTTTGAGTCCAACGGCGGTCCAAGTTGGGCTCGCCGACCTCTTTGGTGAGTCACCGACTGGACTCTTGGCTCACCAACCTGCATATTTCACCACATTCCACTTTTTCACCTACACAATCAACACTTGTTATTCAAAATCTAAATGAAAAACATTAAAAACTTGGGTTGCCTCCCAAAAAGTGTCTTAGTTAACATCGTGACACGACGCAAGTACCCACTCAAACTTCATTATTTGGGTTTGCCATAGTATCACTAGGTTACCCCTTTGTTGTCTTGGATTAAGATTCCAAGAAATGTGACCCATTTGGGTCTCCAACTGCTTTATATAGACGGAATGAGAGGTCACCGTTTAGTTGAGAGTCGACACATCTTCCTTCATTTCCTTTAAAACTTTGTCAGACCCTTCAACCTTGTTGAGAATATGTGAGAGCATATCCTCAATACGGCCACCTTCAGAATCTTTGGGCTTTTGACGCTCATGGGAAGGAACATACCTATCCTTCTCCCCTTCTATTTCCTTCGAGGTGGCGTTACGATCGCGCCCCTCTCTGTCACAGTCTATTCAGCCCTCATCTGTGTTCCAACGTTGGTTTCCACCCAGTCTAGGGTAGTTAGTATGATAACCTCCTCATTGGTTGGCTAGGAAGTTTACTTTCTCGTTGTACAACGCTTCAAACTTGGCCTCATCAGGGTTTACACAACCAACACTCACAACATTGACCTAGAACTAGCACCCATGACATTTTTGGCTAAAATGTCAAGTTGGGTCATCATCTTTGCCATGTTTTGGTCCCTCTCTTGATCTTTCTGAAGCTGCTCCTTTGTCAATTTAAAAGTGAGAGGGGAGACCTGATCTTCACGGGTGTACCATGCCCGGTTTATCTTGGTCATGCCATCAAGGAGTTGGGCTACTATCACATAAGGTTGTTTCATTAAATCTCCCGGAGAGAGTTGATCGGCCACTCCTTTGTTCACCGAATCAAGGCTTCTGTAAAAGTACTGCAGCAAGATATTATTGGGCAATCCAAGTCTCATGGATTGACTCACCTTCCAAACGCTTGAAGCTTTGGATATTGTCCCTAAGTGTCATAATCTTCGAAGGATGGAAAAATTTCACTTGGAATGCGGTGACAAGTTCTTCCCACGAAGTGATAGAATCTGTTGGCAAGTCAGTCAACCACTTACACGATTCTCCCATTAGAGAAAATTGGAACAACCTCAATCGGACCGAATCTTGGGATATGTTCTTAAAGGAGAATGGCCCGCAAACATCAACAAAGTTCCTTATATGCTCAAGGGGATCCTCATGAGCCAACCCCCCAAACAAACCCTTCAATTGTAAGAGCTGCAACATGGTGCTTGTAATGTTGAACACAACGTTCCCTTCAGCAGGAGGAAAGTGAATGGCACCAACTCAACCCACTAGATTTGGGTCATTGACATTCGGTTCATTGACATCATTGAGATTGTCGATGTCATCTTGCTGGACCACTTGGCTACCATTGCTTCCATTGACACTCATTTCCTCTGTTTTCAATAGCAACACAAAAACTAAAACTAAAAGTAAGTAGATTCAACTATGACTAACAACAACACAATTCAACTTCACCAAAAGAATTTCAAACAACACCACTCCTTGGCAGTGGTGCCATTTTGATTAACAACCTTTCAAAGAAACTTTATCCAATTCCAAGCATCAACGGTCGTTAATCAATATATAACCCAATTAAATAAGTTCGTGTCGAATCCCACTGGGAGCGGTACGTGTTTCAGACTCAATTGAGAAGTATGAACATGGTCAAACCAGTCATACAAATAAAAATTATCGATAAAGACATTATTCAAATTAAGGGGTGATACGAATGTCAAATGGGGGGTTTTGGTTTTGATTATCAACTACAAACAATTGCAAACAATATGAATTAACAATAACAAGATGGGTTCTTGGAATGTGATCGATTATAGTCTAATATAGACATATGAGTAAGTGCAAATATTAGAAAATAGCTAGATATTAGTGAGTAATCTAAGCTATAGGGGAGGTAATTTTTTTGTAAAACAATTTACCCTGAATCGAGTGATTTCTCTCGAACATCAACAAGCATGCAAAATAAGAGCAACCCACACCTTAATCCATTCACTCTCTCAAGTTGAATGTGTGGGATTGGGTTTAGGATTCACTCTCTCTCTCTCGCTGAACCCAAGTCAATCCAATACCCACAAACCATCAATCAATAATTTTAGTTCTAAAACCTCTCTCGAGCAAGCCAAGAACACAAATATAGAACTGCATTTGCAACTATAATTCTTAAATTAAACCACAATTAATAATTAAACTCACTTCTAAATAGCATTTAATCTAGCAATTAACAATACCCATAACCTAAATAAACCCATAATCAAATCATCACACCCCAAGAATTGGGGTTTTAGCTAGACATCATAAAAAGGTAAAAACCGTTAAATTGATTATCCATCAACTGGGTAAAAGTGATTGCATCCTTACAATGCTCCAATTTGAAGATTCTCAAAGACCCACTTCCAAATTCTCAAAAGTGAATTTCTTCAATATCCCCAAACATAGGAAAACTAGAGAAAACTATCTCCAGATGCTATAAACTTAGTAATAAAATGTTCTAAAGAGTAATTCATTCTAAACTAAATGTTCAAAAATGTATTTATAGTCGCCAAATATGTGCTGTGAATAGTCATTTGGCGAAGTAAATCTGTCTCACGGAACTACTCGGTGAGCCACCCTTTGGTCACTTCCGTTGCCCTTCTGCTTTGGCATTCAGCATCCTCAGGGTCTGTAACTTTCGACGATCTAGCAATGGATCGCGGAACTACTTGACGATCCGCCGACTACTCATTTCTCTCGCCGGCTTGATTTCTTCCCTCAGGGCTTGGCACACTGGAACTTTAGGCAATTAGATGCTCGGCGACTCGAAGAGTGCTCTTGGCGATCCTCAAGCTCGCCCATCTTGATTTCTTCAGCCTGTTTTGTTCCTTTTGTCCTTGCTTTGTTCTTCAATCCATATTCTTAAGAATCAAGGATTAATCATCAGTTATTGGCACAAAATAAGCATTTGAGGACAATAAATCTATATAAACTAACCCCTAAATGAGTCCGAATCTCGGACTCATCAGGCATATGCTAACAAAATTCATTCAAACAATCAAGATAATGCAAATAAATCAACAAGGATACGAGCATGCATTTGAGAACTACAAAAACTTAAAGACAGGGTTCGAATCACCAACTCAAGATCAAATAAATGAATGCTAGGCTAGAGATTTGACAAGCAAAAATCATAAAATCCCCTCGAGCAATTGATCCCCACACAAAAATGCAATAATTAGCAAGTACAAAAATCTAAAATATTGTTGTAAGAGTGCAAAGGTCGTAAAATATGAACTAAAAGAAGTTTTTGAATTTAAAAACGATTTTTGGCCTTGTGACCCTTCATAAACTTCATCCATTTAGTTGGTCTAACCAGCAATCCAGATCGGGTTCGCCGACCTGTTCGATGAGTCGTCGATTGGTTCTTGGGCTCACCTAATTGCTCATCATCCCAAAATTTCAAATTTTCAACCTGCACAATCAACACCTGTAATTCAAACAACAATATTGAAAGCTCAAAAACTTGGGTTGCCTCCCAAGAACCGCCTTATTTAATGTCGTAGCACGACAAAAATATGCATTCACTATTCGTTCTTTGGGTTACCCAAGGTATCACTTGGTAGACTCCCTTTGCCTTGGGTTTAATTGGGAAGAGATTTTGCCCATCTGCGTTTCCAGCTGCTTAATGGAAACTAAGTGAGAAGTGACCGTCTGGTTCAGAGATGAGACCTCTTCCTTCATTTCTTTTAACACTTTGTCTGATCCTTCCACTTCGTTGAGAATACATGCAAGCATATCCTCCGTGCGGAAATTTTTAGGATCAGCCTTTTGCTCTTTTGTCTTTTTGACGCTCATGTGGGGGTACATAGCGATCCTTGTCGCCATCCCGCTCCCTCCAGTTTGTACCACGGTCATGCCATTCCCTATCACGGTATCTCCATTCTTCATCATGCTCTCTGTTCCAACCTTGGTTCCCGCCTGGCCTTGGATAGTTCAAATGGAAACCTCCTCCTTCATTTGCCAGAAAATGCACTTCCTCATTGTACAAAGCCTCAAAGTGTGCATCATCGGGATTCACTCCACTAACTCCAATGGCATTCACAACCTTAGAACTACAACCCATGATATACTTTAACAATAAATCCAGTTACGTCATCATCTTGGCCATGTTTTCATCCCGCTCTTGATCTTTTTCAATTTGTTACTTTGTCATCCTGAAGCTCAAAGGAGACACTTGATCTTCTCTAGTTTACCAAGCACAATTAGTTTTTGTTATCCCATCAAGAAGATTAGATGTTATTTCAAACGTTTGTTGCATAATTCCTCCTTGGACTAGCTGGTCAGCCACACCCTTGTTGACTGAATCTAGACTCCAGTAGAAATATTGTAATAACATGTTGTTCAGGAGTCTGTGAGTTTGACATTGGAGCAACAAATTTTGAAACCTCAACCATGTCATGAATTGGTTCACCATCCAATTGTTTGAAGCCCTGAATATTGTCTCTCAATGCCATCATCTTTGAGGGAGGGAAATATCTTATATAGAACGCAGTAGTGAGCTCCTCCCAAGAAGTGATTGAGTGTCTTGGTAGATCAGTTAGCCACTTTGTTGCCTCCCCCATCGGAGAAAATTGGAAGAAACGAAGTCAGACGGTTTCCTCAGAGATGATCTTGAAAGAAAATGGGCTACACGCATCCATAAAGTTCCGGATGTGGTCATGATAAATCCTATGTAGCTAGACCTCTAAACAAACTCTTCATTTGCAACAGCTGCAACATAGTGCAAGTCACATGAAACAACTCATTGCCCACAATCGGAGGCAATCGAATAGCACTCGCGCTATCCAACTGATCTTCATTGAAATCATTCTAGTTACCGATGTCATCATGATGTCCAAGTTGGCTAGCATTGCTCCCGCTAACACTCATCTCGTCACTTATTCAAGAGTATCCAACGACAAACAAAAGTAAGTTGATTCAACTACAACAAGACTAGTTCACAACTAAACTTTACTAAAGAATTCTAAACACCACTCCCCGGCAGCAGATCCATTTTTTATAACGCTCAACTACACTTCATCCAATTCTAAGTGTAGGCGGTCGCAATCAAGTATAAACCCAACGAAGAGTTGGGGTCGATCTCACAAGGAGTGATACGGTAGAGAATTCAATTACGAAGTAAAAGGTGTGTTCTAATCGTTTGTAGAAGTAGACATTATCGAAAAAATTAAAATAAATTGCAGGAGTTTGACAACCAATGTCAATTGGGGGGATTAGAATTATCAATTAACAACTATGAAATATGGAAATAATTAAATAGAGAGGGATCCTTGATTATGTGATCGATTAAAGGCCAATTTTGCTATATGGGTGATTATTATCTAGTAAAAGACGATGAATCTCAGTGGGTAGGCTGGACTTTAGATGTAATAGCCATCTTTAGATCAACTACCACGAATCGAGCGAGTTCTCTCGAACCTCAACAAGCATAACACTATGAACAACCCAAAACCTCAGTTAATCTACTCTCTCGAGCTAGATTGGTAGGATTAAATTCAGATTAACTTTTTCAAGTTGAATCCACAATAACCCAATCACTACAATCATTAATTAATAGTTTTAATCCAAAAACCTCTTTCTCAAGCAAGTTTTGAATACTAAGCTAGACCTGTATTTGCAATTACAATTCATAAATGAAAACTCAACTTTCAATTAAACCCACTTCAAAACAACATTTAAATCAGTAAATACTAACACTCATAAGCTAATCGAAATAATTAATCACATAATCATACCTCTAAGAATGAGGATTTTATCCAAACATTACAAAAAGCAAGAAAATGTTCTCCATCAGTTTGGGTAACAATTTTCAAGTCGTCACAATGCTCCATAAATAGTTCCAAATCAAAACCCGACTCTAAATTACTCTTCAAAAGAGTAAAAAATGTATTTGCACTGTTCAAGATCAAAAACCCAGAGTTAAATTGTGTGGAAACTCTCTAAAACTTCTATCCCTTTTTTCATCTTTTAAAAATCGCATTTATACTCTTCTAGATTTTTAGCTTTAGGATCGATCGGCGGACTAAATCGAGGATCGATCGGTGGACTAAGTCGAGCATCGCCGACCAAGTCGGTGATGCGCCAAATGCCTTCTTTAATCGACTTCTTGACTTGACTCTTCACCATTCACCTTCTGTAACTTTAGATGATCATGATCTCCATCGCCAATCCATTCGATGCTTCGCCGAGTTGCACTTTCCATCAATGAGTTGGCTTTTTCTCAGGGTTGGCCTTCTGGAACTTTTGGCGAGCTGAAGAATCATTAGGTGGTTCGCCGAGTGGTCTTGGCGATCACCAACTTTGCTTTTCTTCAACTTTTTTAGCTTTCTGCTCCTTTTTGCCTGATATTGTATTTGCCTTGCTCCACTGCCTTTACTGCTACATGTTAACACTTTAACATCAATTTAGAGCATACAATAGGCTTTGAGGACACTAAAACTATGAATATTAAGCCCAAAATGAGGTGAAATCCTCGAATCATCATAAGTCTTTAAATTGATTGAGTATATTGTCATTAAATATTCATCATTTGTGTTGTGCGAGTAAGAAACTGTTTTGAGTGCATTCAAACATTATATATTTTTATCATGCATCATTATTAGTACTAATTATACTATTTTACTTGGTTGCCGATATTGTGAATATGTAACGTGTTCTAAAATAATTCATAATTGGAAAAATATATAATGAATAGTAAATTTTGAGTCCTTTAGTTGTAGATAATTTTTGAATGGGGTTTGCTCCTTATTTTGGTCTTTATTAGAAGTTTTTGTTTGCGATCTTAATTCCAACTAGTTAAATCATGTCCAGTAATGTAGTGGTGAATAGTTCTTGGATGATGTTGTTCGTTATTTTTGGTTATATTAGAATTTATGTGAGTAATCTCAAATTTTATAAAATGTTAGATTTAATAAACAACAGATTTTATGATAGTTTATTTTCTTAATAATTATTTTGCTCATTTGAAGTCTCATAAAGTTGCATCTTGCCTTCTTTTATGAACATCGAGCTTGAAGTAAAATGTTTCGCATGTTGTTTGTTCAGTTTCAAGCTCAAAAAATCATTTTATGTTTTTTATGTAACTAAGCATCATTATATATATATATAAGTTTTAAAGTGCAAAGTTGAATTACCATTTTACCCTTAGACAAAATAAAATATAAGTATAAAACATTTGATTAATAAAATATCAAAAAATAATCATATAATATCATATCATATATATATATATGTAAAAGAGAACCCTAGGCCCGCCTACGTGGCGCCACCAAAAATCAGGATTCCCTTTTAATTTATTTATTTCCAAAATTAGTCTTCCCTTTCATGAAAAGTTGTGATTTTTATGAAAAGTTGCGAATTTTATGAAAAGTAGCGACTTTTACGAAGAGTTGCGACTTTTATGAAGAGTTGTAACTTTTATGTAGAGTTGCAACTTTTATGAAGGGTTGCGACTTTTGTGAAAAGTTGTGACTTTTATGAGAGGTTGTTAATTTTTTCAAAGAGTTGTGACCTTTCCGATAAGGCACAATAAGCATTTATTCAGACTACCCTTTGTTGTCTATAAATAGAGGGATTTCCTCTCATTTTAAAACAACGAAAATTCGAAACTTCTCCTTCTGCTTCTGCACAATTAAATATTTGTGTGCTTTGCTCCTATTGAGTGGTTCACTAACATCATTGTTTTTGTATCAATACAATGGTGAATAGAATTGTTCTATCATGAGAGGATCTATTCCTTTAAACCTCGGGTATTATAGGAGAAGAATTTCCTTAAGGGCACAATGTGCATTCGGTGAGCTCGATTTTTTCCTTTCTATTTCATTCTTTTGTTACGAATCCTGGTATGTTTTTACATTCATTAATTTATGCTTATGTTATTAATTGTTGTTTTTTAGTACATGTTTTAAACTTTGTTGTTTATGTTTATGCTTTTGATAATTATGTTGAAGTAAAGATATGTTAATCAAGAGTTTGATGTAATCATTAGACTATTTGTGTCATGTAGATTAAAATTCTTAAACTTGTAAAATAAATGACTTTGATCTTTATAGACTTTTTAGTGGCTAAAAGATTCATGAGATTTCCAAGAAGGGACTTTTGAGTGTTCAGAAGTTATGGTGGTTCCACTCTACCATGGAGTTTTATTTATTCAGCTTTCTATCTTATCGAGGCATTCAATCGATTAGTGACATCCAAAAATTAAAGGAATGTAGTGGAATGGTAAGTATTGTACTCAACCTTAATTAAAAATTTGGGGTTCAAATGTTGGATTGGAGTCAATGAATTATCCCTCAAAGTTGGATGAATCTATATTAATCAAATATTAAAGAAATAATTATCTCCTTATAAACATTAGATTAAAAGTTGGAAAAAAAAACAAAGTTTTAACCATATTGATCAAAACATAAACAACAAAATATGCCTTTTGGCTATCAAAGTAGTGTCATAGACTGCGAATGATTTTAAATAAGGGACTTGCCAAGACATCATTTAATCCAAATTATTTGAGTGTCATACGTTATTTCATTGAACTGCAAGAGATATTTTTTAAGATTTTAATTAACTTATCCAGTACACAACTAATTATATAATATGTATAATATTTAGATTTTGTATGTAGAGGCCTTGAATAGGAGAAGAACTCTCGCAATTGATGAATAAAATGTTTGTACCACTTTTGAAAAATACAAATATAGACAATGAAACAATTACCTATCTTTTCTAAAGACTTTGGTGATGAATAACTACAGTAAAATGAAGAATTACTAACAAGATGCATAAACACTTAGAATCAAATCTTTTTGGTTTTAAGATTAAAAAAATATTTCGTTTCATCTTTGGATAAAATATTCTTGACAATTTATCGTTAGGTTGTACCCACTCGAAAACACTTATATTATCAAATAGTCAGAAGTAGATTATTGACGTAGTTCACCACCGCGCAAAGTGCGGGAAATTTACTTTGTATTTATATAAAAGAGAACCCTAGGTCCCCCTACGTGGGCGCCACCACAAGCAAGAATTTCCTTTTAAATTTATTTATTTCAAAAGATACCCTTCCCCTTTCATGAAAAGATGTGACTTTTATGCAAAAATTATGACTTTAATGAATAGTTGCGACTTTTATGAAAAATTATGACTTTTATGAAAGGTTGTGACCTTTTGAAAGGGTTGTAACTTTTCCAAAGAGTTGTGACATTTCCGATAAGGCACAATAAGCATTTGTTCACACTACCCATTTTGTCTATAAATAGAGGGATTTCCTCTCATTTTCAAACAACAAAAATTCTAAACTTCTTCTTCTTCTTTTTCACAATTAAATATTCGTGTATTTTGCTCCTGTTGAGTGGCTCACTGACACCATTATTTTTGTATCAATACACTTGTGAATAGAATCGTTCCATCCTGAGAGGATCTATTCCTTTAAACCTCAGATACTAGATGGGAATAATTTTCTTAAGGGGAAATTGTGCATTCAGTGGGCTCAATTTTTTCCTTTCTGTTTCATTCTATTGTTATAGATCCCGGTATATTTTTTATAGTAATTAATTTATGACTATGATATTAATTGTTATTTTTGAGTACATGTTTTAAACTTTGTTGTTATGTTTCTATAAACTTATTGTTATAAGTATTTGTTAGCACATATAAAGATTATTGATTATTAGAATATTTAATATCTCATGTTGATGTTCATCTAATTTTCCAAAAATATCAAATAGTAACACTTTCTGGAGGCAAAATGATAAAATCAAATTAAAGATGATTGATTGAAGGATAAATGATAAGATGTTATAATTATCCTTTTTTTTATATTATTAATGTTCGTTACTACGTAATCTTATATGTAAGACAACATGGTGTTTTAGTTTGAATGACTGATAGGTTTAAACTATTATTATAAATTTTGTGATATCAAATTCTTGCGCGAAGCGCGGATAATTTTACTAGTTATACTCCCTCCATTCCATATTAACTTAAGATTTGAGCCCTTTTCCATTTTTCAAATTAACTTAAGTTTTCAATCTTGAAGACTATTTTTAAAATATTCTTCCAATTTTACCCTTTAAGTTAGTATTGGAATTAATTATTATAATTAATATTTAGTTATTTTTGACAATAATTAATAAGGGTAAAAATGGAAAATTATGTTCAATTTATGTCCTAACCTACTTTTCTTAAAGGGTGTGAAATACCTCAAAGCTTAAGTTAATATGGAATGGAGGGAGTATCATATTATATTAAATACTAAAAATGAAAGATGTTAATCAAAAGTTGATCATATAATATTATATATTAAATAGTGTCTTTTCCACGACTCATATATAAAATTTATGAACACTAATTAAATACAATTGTACTAATGTGAAATAATGAGTAAAATATACATAGCATAACGGGACAAACTTTAGAATTGATAAAAGCATCTCTAATTATTTTATTAAGAATATGAAAAGTTAGGAAAGTAAATTATTTCTATTAATAAAATATAAGAACTAAATTTTTTTCTTCTTAATTTTAATTAAGATTCTATATTTAATGGTAAATTATGGTTGAAGCTTTTGGTGAACGTGTCAATTAATCACAATTCTAGTCTTTTCCCCTTCTAAGCTTAAGTGTCTATGACCAGCAAACTTTTTAATTCATTGAAGTCTAATACTCTAAGTTATTTTACATTTTTTGGTCTTTGGCTTTTCATTTTCCTATAGTTAATTTGTAATGTAAAATTTCACTAATAAATAGAGTTCACTTCAAAGTCATTTGTTTATATTTTGGGATAACCATGCCTCAACTATGTAGAGTCACGGAGTGTGCCAAGTAAGCCAAAGAGTGTACAAAATTACAAAAAAAAAAGTAGTTTGGGAATATTAGGACCTTAGTTTACTTAAGATGTGTTTCTGGAATTTCAGTCATAGTTTATGAGTAATTATACCTTATTCCTTATCTTTTAGTTTCACTATGTATAAGGGTCAAAGTTGGCGTTTTATCTAATTTTATGTAATATGAACAAAAATATGAAATTTTCGTTCATATTTCTTAAGATATTATTGTATTTATTTTATCTGTTATGTACAAGTATCTTCCTTTTCTTTTTAATTTTATTTTAATAGGTATTGTCATGAATAAATATCATCGATTATTGAGCGTTCTTAAAAATAATCAACACAACTTTTTCTTTTATTTATTTTTTAGTTGCAAATCTAATTAAATGGTCACACTAAATCAAATTAAAATGAAACTCTTAGTAATTACTATTCTAGCCCAGAAAATATTTTTTTGAGGCAGAGGCGGATCTAGGATTTGGAGGTCGTGGGGGCCATCATTCAAGTAAGATAAAAGGAGCGGTTGCTTTAATTTTGGGTTACAATGCGGGTTATTGATTACTATTTTTTTTTATAAACAAATCAATCAAATATGCATGTTAGTAATATTATTTTTTAGATATTCCGAGATTAGAGATAACTAAACAATTCAATTTTTATTTACTTTTTTGAATTAGATGTCTTATTCGCTGAAACTTTGAGAAAAAAAAATTCACATTAAAATTTGAGCTTGTATAAACTAGCTAATAGTATGAACTTAATATATTCATCATTTTTAAAACATATATTTTTTTAAATCTACTATTTAATGTATTCTTAATAATATTTATTTGACGTTCATAATTCAGTAGTCATTAATTGATAAAGAATAAAGATGTAACACTCATATCAATAGATTAATAAATAGTGAAAGAGAAAGTAAAAAAAAAGTAAAATTAATTGTGAAAAAAAGTCAATTTGACGTAATAAAGAATAGTAAATAAATAAGAATGAATAGAGAAAAAATTAAAGCCACTCATATCAATAGATTAATAAATACTGAAAGAGAAAGTAAAAAAAGTAATTGTGAAAAGGAGTCTATTTGACGTAATAAAGAATAGTAAATAAATAAGAATGAATGGAGAAAAAAATTAAAGCCACTCTTATCAATAGATTAATAAATAGTGAAAGAGAAAGTAAAATAAATAAATAAAAAGTAATTGTGAAAAGGAGTAAATTTGACGTATTAAAGATTAGTAAATAAATAAGAATGAATGGAAAAAAAAATTAAAGCCCTCTCATCGAGGTTCAAACCCGCGTTGGCTGTGTGGCAGGCGGCCTCCTTAACCAATTGAACTTTTCAGCACTTCATTTATTGGGTGGCAAAGTTAATCCCACCTGTCCACGTAGATCCGCCCATGTTTTGAGGGACACATATAATATGTTGTTTCACTGCCAAACTACAATTGATAAAGATTACAATTTAACATGTGTAGTAATTATTTTAATATTTTTTTCTCCTAAGAATATTAATAGTGTTTTTACTTATCTTTCAACGTGACTCGAACTCTCAAAATCTATTGATTGATGGTGGAAGTGTTCAACCATTTAAACAAGCCTCTGTTGTTATTATTTTAACTAGTATACATACCTGCACGTTGGGCGCAAAGAAAAAAAGGAGATCTCAACAATTTTAAGGAAAATCATATTTTTGTTGGAGTTTGAGAAAGTGTGAATATCAAGATACAAGATCTCAACATCATTCCACTCAACGTTTTTCTCTTCAAGAGATGGAAGAGAAGAGATGTACGGGTAAAATGTTTTTTCTACCTGCTCAATTCAATAGGAGAAAAGGTAAAGAAAAAAATATACCTATTTTTCATGAGTAAAGTGATACTACTTTTCATGAAAAAATGATATTTAAATTCTTTAAATAGTGGGGGTTTATGAAATGATAAAAAAATCATTATGAAAGTGTAGTGTTTTGCAACTTTAAGAAATGTTCTAAAAATGAATATTACAAGTGCATATATTTATTTTGGAATAAATCACATGTTGTTGTTTGGCTATATTGGAATGACTTTTGGTTCTAACATGAGAGTTATAAATAAATTATGAGAAATATATTGAGTAGCCATTTAATATAAAATATTTTGGGTGAGAAAATTTTCATTCTTGAAATAAAAAATATCATAAAACATATGATGGAATTTTTCTAACTTGTCAAGCCATATTATGTTGAATTTTTTTTATCATGTACAATTTTATTGATTTTATGAGTCTTGCAACTCCTTTTGATTCAATAGTGTGAAAATTGTGTGACAAAAAAGAGGAGTTTTCTCTGATAAAATCAAGATATTTGTCACTGACAATTTGACTTGATATTGCATTTGCACTTAAAGTACTTAACATGTACAAGCAAACCAGATGAGAAAACTTGATGTTATTTGTTGGAAATGAGAAAGACATTACTTTATTTGTTGACTCTTCTTTGGAGGTTGGAGTAAAAACACTTAAGCATCAACTAGTGAAAAAGTGAATTGATTTTATTATATCAAACACTTTATTTTGAGAAATTAATTTTCTAATTTTGATTAATTGTGATAGCACCAAGATTATTGGTAGAATACATAATCATTATTATAACACAGATAAATTCAAACTCATGAGAAGAAAACACAATATTGTGAAATCATATTGATCATTGGTATACCATCAATATTAATTGTGTTAAAATCTTTTGATAATCTTGCACATTTATAAACTAAGGCCTTAGCAAGATATTGGGTCTGAAGAATATCAAGGGGGGTGGAATTGAAGCTCATAAATTTCTGAGTTATATATGAGGAAACTCAACCTAGGACTAGAGATTCTATAACTAGGTTCAATGGGAAGAATTGACTTGTTGTAAAATGAACTATATATTTATTTTATTCAATCCATATGATGTGAGTGGATTTATCCAATAATGCTTTGTGGAGGTTGAGTTTCTGAACTCTTAATGAAAGCTTGTATCTCGTATAAGTGAGACATCAAATTATAAGAGTATCCTTGACAAATTTCACCTATGTGAGTTTGAAAGTAGACCGTTTTCTATGAGAATGGGCTTGCTCTAAAAAAACACTCATGATAACCGGGATAGCATAAGGTCGTAATGTGCTGGCTAAAAAACCTTATGTCAACAACTTGATTATTGTGTGTAAGAAGTAATACTTTATTTTCCTTAAGCAATCATAATTCAAGTCTGAGACCACTACTAAATCTGGAGTAAAGGTTATTGCTTTACTTAGTGAAGATTCAATGCAAAGCACACCTTCATTCTGCATGACACTCTACCTTCAATAAAATTGTGTAGGACTTTCTTATCATAATATTAAAATGAGTGAGGAATTGTTAGTGTAGCATTTTAATATTACTATTTCGATATATTAAACTGTGTTATTTTGCTTAGCTAGATTATGCAGCAACTCCCACTTTTCCGTTGATTGTCTTTGTGTCTCTTAACTCTCATTTAGTTGTGATAAAATGTGGCAATAACTTTCATATAAATCTTATAATCACTAATTCATTATTCACTCTTTATTCTGTCTTTATGCCTTGTAACTCTTGTAATCTATAGGTCATTCACTTTGCATATTAACTACCTCATTATCTTCCTATTCATTACAAGGAATATTTCATCCCCTATAAATAGTGATGTCTTCCTTTGGGCTGAGAATAAAAACAGATATACAAGAAAATATAGAGTGAAACAGATGAAGAGTACTATATCATGTTTATACTGAGATTAATGTAGTGAAAGAGAGAGTTGAGAGAAAGAATAATATTTTAAGTCTTCAACTAATTCACTATACAAAAAAGAGTAATTATACGTTGAAGGTGGGTGTTGTTTTGTGGAGCTAAGGTGGGTGTTGTTTTGTGGAGCTTTGAACTCTTCAACTAATTGTACGATATATTTGGGTAGTTGTAACCTGGAGGGGACAAGTCAAGACATTTGTCACGATCCAAGCCACTGTGATTGACACCCAGCCTAACCCTCTGGTGGGAGAACCATTTCTACAACCCAACTAAATAATACTAACCAAAAGACATACATTTAAAGAAGTGGAAACAAGTTTAAATGATCAATTAAAAGATGAGTTTTCATAAATTCAGTAGGTTATAAAAAATAATCATAAACAAGCAAAAATTCAACCCCTAGAACCTGAAAGTCATTGTACCAAAACTTCTAACTAAACGGTCTAAGATAAGGGGATGCACCCCAAAACAACTAAATATAAAGTAAAGAGTCTGAAAGGGATAAGTTCGAAGGAAATGGACTAAGATCCTAGATGAATCAATGGTAGCCTGAAGGAACTAGCTCACCCTTGAACTCGACAAGTCACTAATCTGCTAGCTGAGGTCTCTCAACAGCCGCCGAAACATGCCATGTACGCAACAAAGAAAGAGCAAGTGCAATATCAAAACACAAATAACGTTCTACTAGTAGGATCACTCGACTATTCCAATAAGTGAGGCATACACAAGTAACTACAATATAGTAACCCACATATATACATAAAGAATAAAATTTTACCAGTTCATGCCCAAAATATTAGTTTCACAATATTAGTATCAAATGCAATAGTCAATGATGGTACTCTCATGGAACCCACACTCAAACTGTTAGTGTGTCGGAATGTGACACCCGATCCAATAATGTGTCAGAACGTGACACCTGATCCAATATGTTTTGGAACGTGATACCCGATCCAATTATGTGTTTAAACGTTGATGAGTCCTCAATTTGGACTCATTTAGGGCTATATTTTAATAGAAATTATGTCCTCAAATGCTTATTTTATCTCAATATCTGATGAAAACACTCAAGTTTCAGGTATTTGAAGTTTGAAGGAAAGCATGGACACTACATCGCAAAAAGGAATGAGAAGGCTAAAAAGAATGAAGAAATGAAGGCCTGAGGATCACCGAGTCCACATGGCGAGTCGCCGAAGGGTCTTACTTTGCCTTTTGTTCCAGTGTGCTGAGCCCTGAAGGAAACGATCAAGTTGGCGAAAAAAGGGAGCAGTCGACATATTGCCGAGAAGTTCCGCGAGGCATTACTGTGTCATCCAATGACCCGGAGCACGAAGATGCTTAAGGATGGTGCAGACGGTGATAAACTACACCAAAGGATAAATCGCCGAGTTGATCGGCGATTTGAACTAATGTCGCCGAATGATCCGCTGCAGCACACATTTTTTAAAACTATAAATATTCGCTGAGATTAAGATTTTTAGTGTAAAACACTTAATATAATTTTTGAGTACTTTTTAGTTTTTCTTTGAATTTGAGAGGGTTTTGAAAACTTGAAGAAAATGAGGGTTTCATCTCCAAGGATTTGGACTTGGGTCTCATGGATTCTTCATTCTTGGCCTGTAACAAGACGTAAATCTTCATACCCATTTGAATGCAAGCTCATTTAGGTATAAATTTCTATCTCTTGATGTGTGGCTAAAAACCCCAATTCTTGAGCTGTGATTTAGCGAATATGGGTTAAGATTGTTGTTGGGTCTTGCTTGTTGATAGATTAAATGTAGTTTAATGGTGATTTTGTTTAGTAGTTGCGGATGAATCTAACAAATTTGTAGTTGCAAATACAAGTTCATATATGTGTTTTCAGCTTGCTCGAGAGAGAGAGGTCGCAAAACCAAGACTACTAAATTGATGGTCTAAGGAGTGGGTCAACGTGAGTTTCAACTCGAGAGAGTGAACCCTAGTCCCATATCCTAGCACTCAGCTCGAGAGAATGAGTGGGGTAAGGCGTAGGTTGGTCTTTATGCGGCAAGTGGGTGTCCGAGAGGAACCCATTTGAAATGGGGTAAGTTTCTCGAGAGAGAATTTATTCCCACATAAAGCTTAGCCTAGTCACTATTTCTCTATATACTTTCTATCAAAAGCATGTATCCAATGATTTAGATTAACCTGTATTCCGGTCACATCCCAAGAATCCCCTCTCATTATTTAGAAATCTTTGTATATTTTGTTATTTTTGCTTACTTGTGACAAAACCCCCATTTGATATTTGACACTTTTGTGTCACCCCCTTTTATTTATGATGCTTTTAATCATTAATATCTTTAGCTATGACTAGTTAGAACAAATTTTATCTTTCTATTAATTCTCAAAACTGCTCCCTTGGGACACTACCCCAACTCTTGGTTGGGTTACTATACTATTGCACGATCGTAGACACTCGTACTGGAAGTTGTGTCATTGATTACGTATAACATCAAAATGGCTGCGATGTCGGGGAGTGGTGTTATTTGAGAATTTTTAGACTAGTAGAATTTTTGTTCTTCTTAGTTGTAGACTACTTACATAATTTTTAGTTTTGTTTGTTTGCTGTGTGAATATTTCAGAAATCATGAGTGTTAACATTAGCAACGGTAGCCAGGTAGGCCACCAAGACGACATCGGAAATCTCAATAATGTCCAGGAGTCCAACATCAATGGTCCCCATCTCATGGGAGGTGTTGGAGCCATCTGTTTACCCCCAGCCGAAGGAAATGCAGTGTTCCACATAACGAGCACCATGTTGCAACTCTTGCAACTGAAGTAATTTTTAGCGGACTGGCTCATGAGGATCCTCACGAGCATCTTCGAAATTTTGTAGATTTATGTGGACCATTCTCGTTCAAAAGCATCTCTCAGGAGTCAGTTCGATTAAGGCTATTCCCTTTCTCAGTGATGGGAGAGGCGTGCAAGTGGCTAGCCGAACTACCACGTGAATCCATCACTTCTTGGGAGGAGTTGGTAACCGCATTTCAAGTGCGATTTTTTCCTCTCTCAAAGATGATATCACTACGGGATAGCATCCAGAGCTTTAAACGCCTAGAAGGAGAGCCTCTGCACGAAACCTGGCTTCGGTTAAAAAAATTGGTGGTCTAATGCCCAACCCATGGTTTGCCTAATAACGTACTACTTCAATACTTCCGAAATTAGACTCTGTGAACAAAGGCGTCGCTGACAACTCTCACCGTGAGGCTTAATGCAGAAGCCATATGCAGTAGCAACCCAACTTTTAGATGGTATGCCAACCATCAACAGAGCATGGTAGACTCGTGAGGACAAATTCTCCCCTCTCACTTTCAAGCTATCAAAGGAGAAAATTGGAAAAGACAATGAGAGATATCAGAATATGGCCAAAATCATGATGCAACATGATATTTTATCCAAAAACGTCATGGGGGCCGGTGCCCATGCTGTCAACATTATGGGGGTCCGGGGTGCTAATCCTGATGAGATGAAGTTTGAAGACTTGTATAATGAGGAGGTAAATTTTCAAGCCAACCAGGGCGGTGGCTACCACTCAAATTACCCAATGAGGGTGGTAACCAAGGTTGGAAGGACCGAGATCGTGAACAGAGGGACCGAAATCCAAATTAGGAGGAACGGGAGAAGGATAGATATGTGCTACCCCATGAGCGCCAGAAGCCAAAGGATTCGGACGGTGGTAGGTCTGAGGATATGCTCTCGCGCATCCTCAAAAGTTGAAGGGTCAAACAAAATGCTAAAACGCATGAAAGAAGATGTGTCTACCCTTAGCCAGACTGTTACCTCTCATTCAGTTTCAATCAAGCAGTTAGAGATCCAATTGGGTCATATCTCATCTCACTTAAATCTAAGACAACCAGGGGGTTTGCCGAGTGATACCATGGCTAACCCCAAGAATGAGGTTTAAGGGTGAACTTGCGTCGTGCCACAACATTAACCAAGGCGCTGTTTTGGAGGCAACCCAAAATCCTTGCTGTTATTTCTATCTGGTTTTTGATAAAATTATGGTGTGTTGATTGCGCAGGTGAAAGTGTGGAAGAGTGAACAAAAATTGTAGATTAGCGATCAACAAGTCCAATCAGCGAATCACCGAACGGTTCAGCGATTCTAACAGAGACCGCCGTTTTGACTCCCACAAAATATGGAGGTACTGGAAACTTTGGTGAGGGAAATGGCTACTTGGTGGTACGCCGAATATCTCGGTGATCGGGACTAACGTCGCCGAATAGGCAAAAACTGGACGGTCTTTTAGCCAAAGGTTTAAAAAGTTCTAACTTCATTCTCTTTCCATCACTTTTTCACCTTTCCAAACTCACACCTGTACTCTAGTTTTATATTTCTTACACTTTTGGAGTATTTTGACTCGTTGATTTGTGCGTGGATTTGGATTGCATTGCCACCTAGCTTTGAGTAGCATTTTAATCAGTACAAAAGGTTAGCTTCTCAATACCCGTAAATATTTTTTCAGCATTGTACTCATCTCCAAACTCTTTGATATTGTGAGAATCTGTTGAACCTCCCTGATTTGATAGAATTGGTTAATTGGCGATTGTTATTAGATAATCTTCATTAAAGTGTCAAAATTTTGTTCTCCGATATATCTAGTTGAATTAATGTGAGATGGGTGGTATTCATATGTTATGGGTATTGATTTAATTTGTGTTGTTTGTGCTTAAATTTTGTTGTCGGAGGTTGGGGGACGATTTTGAAAAGTTGGGTCAAAAGTAGGAACGATGGTGATTCGGTGAGCTGTGACGAGCTCGCCGAACCACTCAACAGTTCTCCTAAGTACCCCATCTCGCCCTTACTATCATTCTTTATTAGTTGTGGTTGATGTGATTTTCAGTGAGAAGCATGGGATCGCCAAGTGCACTCGTTGACTCGCTGAATGTCATCTTAATCGGCCTTTGTCTGCACCCCCAACCATTTTGCACTGTGACCTTTGGCGAACAAACTGTGGCTCGCCGACAGTATTCAGTGACACACTGAATAGACTAACTTTCTCCCTGCAATTAAATATCTCTGCTTAGGTTATCAAATATGTTCTAACATTATCTCAAAACTTTGCAAACATGGCAAGACCAAAAGTCGTTGGAAGAGACATGCCACCCAAACACATAAGAGCACAACATTTCAGAAGAACTGAAAGGAGGAACAACAAGACAGCCAGTTCAAGGAGAAGGATGCCAATCGACCCCAATGTCCCTTCATTGGCTCCAGGGTTCAGCAATGTGATACACGCCTTTGTGGAAGCTCACGAGTTAGACAATACGATCGAGGCTAATATAGCTGCAGAAGCTCAAGCAGGGAGAAAAGAAAAAGAGAAACATGAGCAAAATGACAACTCTCCGGGCACACCGGGCATTGATGCCCAGACAGATGGAGCTACTGTTTAGATAGGATCCCCTCTATACATCCCTCTCTGTCTTTCTTTATGCTAAAATTCTGGATATTATGTTATTTGCATTTGAAGACACACTTTTTATTTGTGGTTGGGTGAGGCCCACAATTGTGTGCTATTAATGTTCGTGTTTTGTTTATATTTGAGCTTTGTGCTTAAATTGTTATTACACTGCCTTTTGTGGATGTTTGAGCTGATGGCTTTGTGCTTAAATTGGTTTTACACTGCTTTTTGTGGATGTTTGAGCTTATGGCTTTGTGCTTAAATTGTTTTTATACTGCTTTTTGTGGATGTTTGAGCTTATGGCTCCTTTTGATTTCAATTGCAAAATGATTTTGATTTTGCCACCTCTCGTGTGTTGAATGTAGCTATTCTTTTGCAAAATTTGAGTCTCGGTTCCGATCAATACTGATGACTTGAATAGTGCTTGCAATCGAACGAACATGATTGTCCGACTGCGATGAGGCCAAATGACTAGCCTGTTATTAAATTAAGTCTCTCGTGATGATTATTGCACACTAGCGAAAGTGTGGAGTCTTGTTTGACCGTAGTGTCAATACCTTGTGTGATGAGCTTGCTTTGAACCATGCATGATAGATCCTAGAATTTGCCCCGTTGGTCCGGTCAACTGAGTGAAGTTGTCTCTTGATATGATCTTAGGCAACTTCTACGAGTGTGAGCCAATTTGACATATACCTCTTTGTGACTTACCTTGTGAGTGTGTGAACCGCCTGTGAACACCCCTTGAACCTTACCCTTATTTGGAAGAAACTTGATGATAACTAGACCTTTCTTAATCCATTACCTATAATCCTCTTGAATTGTGGTTGATTGAATAACCAACTTAGGCTAAAAGCCTAAGTTTGGGGTGTGGTGAAAAGAAAAGGGAAAGTCAAGTAGTGCAAAGAAAGTTTCCTTTTACCCATGGTTTTGAGAAAAATGGAACCCCTCCATATAAAAAAAAAGAGAAAAGAGAAAGAAAGAGAAAAAGAATGAAAAAGAAATTTATGGAATAAAGTACAAAAGAAATGGGGTCTCCAAATAATTCATGGAAAGTGAATAATAGGAGGACTTATGAGCACTAAAGAGAATGATGAAGGAAAAGGAAAGGAAGTGTTGTGAGCACCACATTTCATGAGGATGAAAGTCACTGAGCCTAAACGACCATATCTCTGCACTCATCCTCATTTCAAGCCTTGAAAAGACCTATTTGATCTTGAGTTAGCCGAAACAAATGTTGATCAGAAAATACCGACAAACTTATGGGTGAACGCATGCATTGTGTTCTTCTTTGAGAGAGTCAGCGTTGCATTTGATACCAAAGTTTTAAATTGTGAACCATTGTGTGATTATGGAATCGTTCTTTTTGTGAGGGCATTTGAACACTTTGGTTGAGCTTGAACTTGCATTTGAAGCAGGTATTGTGAGCATGAGGTTCTTTGATATTGGTGAGTAACAACTTGAATCTTTGAGTGCACATTTGATCTTTTCATAAGTAACTTGAGTCTTGTTGTGTGCATTCATGATTGAGTCTTGTGTAGCACTGTTCGAGACACCCTTTCTGAACGGCTGAACTTGAGTTTGCTTGAGGACAAGCAAACGTTTAAGTTGGGGGTGTTGATGAGTCCTCAATTTGGACTCATTTAGGCTATATTTTAATAGAAATTGTGTCCTCAAATGCTTATTTTATCTCAATATCTGATGAAAATATTCAAGTTTCAGGTATTTTAAGTTTGACGGAAAGCATGGACACTGCATCGCAAAAAAGAACGAAAAGGCTGAAAAGAACGAAGAAATGAATGCCTGAGGATCACCGAGTCCACTTGAAGAGTCGCCGAAGGGTCTTACATTGCCTTTTGTTCCAATGTGCTGAGCTCTGAAGGAAAGGATCAATTCGGTGGAAAAAGGGAGCAGTCGGCATATCACCAAGAAGTTCCGAGAGGCAGTACTATGTCTCCCAATGACCCAGAGCACGACGATGCTTAAGGATGGTGTAGACGGAGATGACCTACACCAAAGTTCGAATCGACGAGTTGATCGGTGATTTCGACTAATGTCGTCGAATGATTCGCTGCAACACATATTTTTTAAAACTATAAATACTAGCTGAGATCAAGATTTTTAGTGTAGAACAATTAATATAATTTTTGAGTACTTTTTATTTTTGCTCTGAGTTTGAGAGGATTTTGAAATCTTGAAGAAAAGGAGGGTTTCATCTCCAAGGATTTGGATTTGGGTCTCTTGGATTCTTCATTCTTCACTTGTAACAAGACTTAGATATTCATACCCATTTGAATGCAAGCTCATTTAGGTATAAATTTCTATCTCTTGATGTGTGGCTAAAACCCCAATTCTTGGGGTGTGATTTAACGAATATGGGTTAAGATTGTTGTTGGGTCTTGCTTGCTGATAGATTAAATGTAGTTTAATGGTGATTTTGGTTAGTAGTTGTGGATGAATCTAACGAATTTGTAGTTGCATTTACAAGTTCATATATGTGTTTTTGGCTTGCTCGTGAGAGAGGTCGCGAAACCACGACTACTAAATTGATGGCCTAAGGAGTGTGTCGACATGAGGTTCAACTTGAGAGAGTGAACCCTAGTCCCATATCCTAACACTCAGCTCGAGAGAGTGCGTGAGGTAAGGCGTAGGCTGGTCTACATGTGGCAAGTGGATGTCCGAGAGTAACCAATTTGAAATAGGGTAAGTTGCTCGAGAAAGAATTTATTCCCACGTAAAGCTTAGCCTAGTCACTATTGCTCTATAAATTTTCTATCAAAAGCATAGACCCAATTATTTAGATTAACCTGTATTCCGATCACATCCCAAGAATCCCCTCTCATTATTTAGATATCTTTGTTTATTTTGTTATTTTTGCTTACTTGTGACAAAACCCCCATTTGATATTTGACACTTTTGTGTCACCCCATTTTATTTATAATTATTTTAATCGTTAATATCTTTAGCTACGACTAGTTAGAACAAATTTTATCTTTCTATTAATTCACAAAACCGCTCCATTGGGACACGATCCCAACCCTTGGTTGGGTTACTATACTATTGCACGATTATTGACACTCGTACTGAAAGTTGTGTCGTTGATTACGCAAAACATCAAACGTGACACCCGATCCAATCAACCACAATCACAAACACAATCAGCACCACAATGAACGATTTGCACACTTTATCGTACAATTAGGTAACAAATTCGTTGCATGCTACAGAATCACAATTAGTCCTTTCATTAGATTAATTTCATCGTTCCCTAGTCACATGCATAAATGAATACAATGGAGCAGTTAGCAGACATATATAACACAGATTGAAAATCAAACCATCACCTATCTCGAAACCAAGCCTGAACACTATTAAGGAACTTGAGTTTTCCCTTTCCAGAGTCTCTCAGCTTGTTCTTTGTCTAAAACAAGTAATTAATGCAAATGATCAATGATTGTGGCCTAGTTTACCCGGATTATATCCAAATACTGACCCTTAGCCAATCCCATGATCCTAACACCTAACTAGGGCTTTTTCCTCCATTAAATTCATGCCAAGACCCTCCCAAGGATAAATAACAAGGACTTTAACTTCTAAGAATCAATTCATGTATTAGGGGGGAGTAATTGGCTTACATTTAGCACGAGAATTAGTGAAAAAATAGAAGAAATAGCCCTAGGGCGCCCTTTTCCTCCCAAAGAACGAAGTTTGCAGAAAAATATCATTTTTGGCACTTTTCCCCATTTTTACTCACGACTGGACCGTCATAGCAGGCCACCCAGCCATAGCGGGAATAATCCCTATGTGGTGGGTTACACGGAGACAGAAATTCAGAATTTGTGTTCCAAGTCCCTGTTTTAAAGCACACCCTCAAACCCTGATGTTCTAAAACCACCCTTTCACACTAAGATCAATTACGGGAGTTATACCCGCCCGAATTCGATTCCGTAAAGTCGTACAGGCTCCATATAGTCTTGGATAATTACTCCAATGACCAAATTCATAATCAAATCCGCCATACATTACCGGATTACCATAGACCTCACCTCACTAAGATTTCATCCAAGTCTGGCCCACACTCGAAACTTTCATGTTACTACTCAGAAGTTTTCTGGCCCAAATTCCATCCTCATTGGCTTATCCATAACAACGGGAAAATGTGGTTACAATAGATACCAATTTATGAACCACTCATCCCCGAGTAAAAAACTAGGAAAACTAGGCTAAGGGAAGAATAGAGTAGTACCTGAATCGGCAAATAACTAGGGATATTTATCTCGTATGTCCTCTTCAGTTTCCCAAGTAATTTCCTCAACTGGACGATTCTTCCATTGAACTTTCACTGGCTTAATCTCTTTGGTTCTCAGCTTCCGGACATCACGATCAATGATTGCAACCGGTTCCTCTTCATATTGAAGATCTTTGTTTAACAAAACTGAGTCCCACTTGATGATATAATCTCTATCCCCATGATACTTCTTCAACATGGACACATCGAACATGGATGGGCTCCAAATAGGCTATAAGCCACTGGCCCTACACAGTGAAGGATTTCAAATGGGCCAATGTAGCGAGGACTGAGTTTTCCTTTCTTGCTGAATCTCATCACCCCTTTTATGCGTGACACTTTCAGAAGAACTGATTCATCAGCCTGAAGCGTCATGTCTCTTACCTTGCGATCTGCATACTCTTTTTTTTTACTCTGAGCGGATTGAAGCTTAGCTTGGATACTCTTCACTTTATCCTGAGCCTCCTTTACCAACTCCACCCTCAAAGGTTAAACATCTCCATCCTCAAACCATCCTATGGGCGATATACATTACCTGCCATAAAGTGCTTCAAATAGTGTCATGTCAATGTTGGAGTGATAGTTATTATTATAGGAGAACTACCACAAAGGTAGGAATTTATCCCAAAGCCCTCCAAAGTCAATTATACAAGCCCTTAACATGTCTTCCAACACTTGAATTGTCCTCTCCGACTATCCATCAGTCTGTGGATGAAAAGATGTGCTGAAAATGAGTTGAGTGCCCAACTCTTCATGTAACTCCCCTCAAAAGTTTAATTTCTTAGGTTCAAGTCTTTCTGAGTAAACACATCTTGTAAACTGTGATGATCAGTGAACACTTTGCACTTGACTCCATAGAGATAATGTCGCCAAATCTTGAGTGCAAACACTACCACTTCCAACTCCAAATCATGCATCAGGTAGTTCGTCTCATGAATCTTCAACAATCGTGAGGCATAATCTATGACATTCTTATCCTATATCAACATACTTCCCAAGACCGAATGTGAAGCATCACAATAAACAATGAAATACTTACCTTTCATTAGCAATTCCAGAATAGGTGTTGTGGTCAAAATAGTCTTGAGCTTTTGGAAGCTCTCATCATATTTGTTAGTCCATTCAAAAGGCACCTCTTTTTGAGTCAGCCTTGTCAAGTACGTGTCAATAAAGGCAAAATTCTTCACAAACCACCGATAGTAGCTGGCAAGCCCTACAAAACTCCTAACCTCAGTCACAGAACTAGGCTAGACCCAGTTCTTTACTGCTTTAATCTTTTGGGGATCTACCATTACCTCTTCTTTTGAAACTACATACCCAAAAAGGCAACCGAGGATAAGCAGAATTCACACTTAGATAATTTTGCAGGACACCGAGAACAATACGGAGATGGTCTGCATGATCTTCATTACTCTTCGAATAGACCAAAATTTCATCAATAAAGACAATTACAAAGGAATCCAAGAATGGTTTGAACACACCGTTCATCAAACTCATGAAGGTTGCAGGACCATTGGTCAACCCAAACAACATCACCAAGAACTCATACTACCCATACCAAGTCTTGAATGTCGTCTTGGGTACATCCTCGGGCCTAATCTTTAACTGATGGTACCCAGACCTTAAATCAATTTTTGAGAATACTGGTGCACCCTGCAACTGGTTAAAGAGATCATATATACAAGGCAACGGGTACATATTTTAAATAGTGACACTATTCAACTATCAGTAGTCTATGCACATCCTCATACTACCATCCTTCTTCTTAAAAAATAATACAGGAGAACCCCAAGAAGAAGCACTAGGATGGATGAAACCCTCATCAAGGAGCTCTTGGATCTGGGTCTTAATCTCTCTTAACACTGTTCGAGCCATGCGATAAGGAGGGATAGTGTAATGACCCTCATTGTTATTTCTATGTTTTCTTTCTATGTGTTGTTTAGAGCATTTTTGTAGCGACCCCAAGTCATTTATGACTTACAAGGACTGGCAATTCGGTCGCCTGGCTGTTCATTTGGTTTTTATGTGAGTTTTAGGGTTTTTGGAGCTTATGAACCTTGAACGATCATTCTAGATCAAAAGTTAAAAAAGATGACATCTAAGTTCAATTCTGACGGTTCCATCAGCTTCAGAGGGGTCATTTTAGGCTTGTAGCATGGTCAACATGACTCCCGAGGTTTTCAGTGTGAGTCGGTGTGATTAGGCGTTTTAACTTTAAAGTTTATGCCTAAGTTTAACTTTAGTCAACATTTGAGTAAACAAGCTCGAAAGAGAATTCCGTCAGCGCGGATAGCTCCAGAATGTCGAGTTTGATCTAGATTTACCCTTCGTTCATGTCCCAAGGCTTCCGAGCTATTTACGAGCTCCTTTGTAGTTTTTAACTTAAAATGGAGGTTGAGTGTGGGAACCACTTTTTGTCAAGATGACTTCTTATGGAAATTTTGATTGCGCCTTTGAGTCTGATATATCGGATTTGGTATAGTTTCATATCTGGTCTTCATTCACGGGGCTTCGAACGAGTTTGGAACAACCCGTCGGAGTTTTTAAGTATCCAAAAAATACTGAAATCTGGTGTCAGAAAAATTAGCACATTTTTTAAACTTCAAAATTCCATACCTCTCTCATTTCCTTGTCAAATGAGATGATTCAAAGTGTGAAGGCTTTATTTTTATGGTGGCTTCGCTGTAGAGTGATCAGAAGTATTCAGGTGCGCATTGTTAGAGGTAAAATTAGCGATAAACCAGACTGCTGTAGCCCTTTTCGAGTACTTGTTTTTGGCTTTTTTGATTGGGTCATATCTTGCTCATTTTAGCTCGGTTTTGGGTGATTCGAAGTTCTACGTATTGGGAATTATCGAGGCTACGTCGTGGAGTATTCAAGGAATGCTGGACATCGTTCAATTTTGTTAAATTCTGAGTTCTACCTGCTGCATGTTTTATCAAAATTGATTAAAGTGTAATTTTTTTGCATGTCGGGTTTTGCTGCATTTTGAGTCCCAAATTATGTTCCATTTTGGGATATAAATTCAGGGTACAGTTTTGGGTCTTTTGGCGGAGTCAAATCTCAAAAATTTGATGCAGATCTCACAATTCCTGTTTCAACTCCAAAATTGATCTATCTTTGTTTGATGTGATTTTGGTGTCTAAATGACCGTACTAATGAGGTCATCCTATATATGATAGTGTGACAGCGTTCAAAGGCCATTTAGAAAGGAAAAGCTTTCGTGAAGTGATTTGGAGTGCGCGTGATTGGTCTTAAGGTATGATTTACCTTCATTTCTATGAGATTGAGCTTAATTGTGTAAAACATATCGATTGGAGTGAATTTGGGGTGGGGACCAGTTTTTTACTTTACTTTGATTAAATACCTTGTGTTAGTATCAATGGATCATATTTCGGGTGTAGCACCATGTTAGCTAGGTTAGTAGAATTCCATGTTGATTTGATAAATGTTATTGTATGCTTGTATGCTATGTGTTGTATGTTTTGTTTATCGTCAACTCTGAGAATGATATCCTTAGTCTAGGTTAGGCTAGTGTTGTATTAGACTTATGACATATGTGGGTTGGATAGCCTTCACTTTCTGTCGACTTCATTTAGATAACTTAGCTCCTTGTAGACTGGAGTAGCAGACTTGAGTCTGATCATTTGAGCCTTCGATCAGGCACTATTGCACTTGTTACACTTCTGTATATTCTACCTCTAATTATGTGGTTTTTAGTAGTTCTTGGAGGTTTGGTGCATCACTAAGGGCGTTAGATTGATATAATATAGACTTTGAGCCTTTTCTGTGATTTTTGGGAGTGGATGACATTCCACAGTGGCTGTTGCTGGATTGGATCCTAGTGGAGATACTATCACCACCAGGTCTGTTCTTTCTAGTGGGCTGGGAACATACTGCTGGCAGCGTAGATTTGGTGATTTCGACGATCGCCGACAAGCCTCTATTTCTAGCCAGGCTGGGACTGTGCTGTTGGCTGGGTGTCTCCGTGTCTCTCTTTCTAGCTGGGCTGGGAGCTGACTCAATGGTAGGATGATTCGTGATATCTACCTTACCCTGGATTCTTGTTTCTAGCTGGGCTGGGAGTGGACTGTCTGGTTGGGTGCCCCCTGGGTTCACTCATTCTAGATTCGATGGAAGTGCATTGTCGGTTGGGTGGAGTCTGATGGGTTATCTTGGTTACTTTAGGCTAGGAGCGTGGTTTTCTTCTTTCTCAGTAGACTTATCTATTCTGTGTACCTTTCAGGTTTATGGGGGTCCTTTCAAGTTTTATTTAAACTTGCACAATAGTGTACCTTCTGGGCTAATGGGGTCCAGTTAGGTTTAGTTTAGTTGTACTTAGTTTATTTTTGGTATGCTTGTGTGCTTTCTTTTATATTCGCCGACCTCTGTATGTCTAAATTTGATCCTTTCTTATTATTTTTACCATTTTCTCTGAGTCGACCTTTGATGCCTACTAAATACCTGTTGTTTTGGTACTCATGCTACACTCTGCATCTATTCCATGATGCAGGTCCAGTACTAGTTACCAGCGGTGATAAATTCTTGTTTTCTTTTGCATCTCTGATTCAGAGACGAGGGTGAGCAGTTGTCATTTTAAGTTATCTTGTCTCTTTCTTTTGTTTTAGCTAGTCTTGTTTCTTTTTCAGACACACTTTGTTCTGGTCCACTTTTGGGACTTATGCTCTTTATTAGACAACTCTATAATAGTGACTTCCAAGTTCTAGGAGGGATTTTTGTATATATTTATTTTGGTTTTCTTTCACCTCGTTATCCTTTGTTTAGATTATTGTTTTCGCTAGTTTCTACACTTACGTTCATCACTTGATATTCTTGGTTATGGGTTGGCTTACCTACTGGTGGGGTTAGTAGGTGCCATCACGACTCGAGAAAGCGGGTTGTGACAAGTTGTTATATAAGCCCAGGTTCACGGGTCTCACTTGTACGTAGCTAGCACCTAGTATAGTTCTATGGATAGACGCGATGACGTCCGTATTTTTATCTTTGGGAGGCTATAAGGTGTCTTTTGAAAATTTCTCTATTTTGTATCATATCATGAATCATGTCTATTATCGGTTCCTTGAAATCTCTTTTGTTTCATTCTTTTCGCAGGATGGCTCGTACGCGCATAGGGAAGGGGTCGACCTCCCATATCGGCTCAAGCACGAACATCAACACTAGCCAAGGAGAGAGAAGGATCTAGAGCCAGACCCTCTAGCAACTCATATACCAGCTCCACCGGTAGCGACGGGACCAACCCAGCTGCCACCAGGACCAGTTCTAACTCCAGATCTATAGGCTGCTATTGCACAACTCTTGGGTGTTCTTTGGGGTATGTAGCAGGAACCTACCTCAGCTACACTAGCACTAGTACAACAGGATCAGCCTACAATAAGGGCACCTCAGATCCAGATATCACCTGAGGGAGTACAACTTATGGCAGCGGACGAACCTATGCCGCTGGATGATGATAAGATGCTTGGTGGATTGGTGTGCTTCTCAAGTTGACACCACCGAGGTTTTCTGGGGCTATGGGTGAGGATGCCCACGAGTTTCTAACTACTTGCTGTGAGAGGCTTTGAACTCTGGGTGTAGTGGAGTCCAGAGGGGCCGACTTCATTGCTTAATATCTAGACGGGCCAGCAAAGTAAATGTGGCACACGTTCATGCACACCTGGACAATTGGGTCCCCACCGGTATAATGAGATGAGTGTTTTGAGCCCTTCTTGGAGAAGTTTATCCCTCATACTGTCAAAGACTGTCTTAGGGATCAGTTCTACAGGTTGGAGCAAGGCTCCATTTCAGTGGCAGAGTATGAGACTAGGTTCTACGAGCTCTCCGATCATGGACATATAATATTACCTACAGAGTAGGAGCGGGTCAGGTGCTTTGTCAGTGGTTTGAGAATACACATTCGACTTGAGACCAATCATTGGTTTCTACGGGTCGATCCTTTTTTTTTGTAGTTTACCATGCCCATACTATGGAGAATCTTCGTCGTGAGGATCAAGGGGGCAGCGAGAAGATTGCTAGGCATGAGGGAAGCTACATTGACTTCCACCCCAGGTCTAGGGATTATGATGATAGGACCGGGCAATAATTTCGATAGGTGTCAGTCTAGCTGGCCTACCCAGGCCTCTTTTTAGGCATCATATAGTGGTAAGAGCGAGGTCGATTGGAGTCAGGGCCGTGAGGTGTTTCAGTCGGCTGCTTCATTCCATGGTGGTCGTTCTTCTGGGGGTCATCCTCGATAAGGTTGCTTTGAGTGTGGTGAGATGGGTCATTGGGCCAGGGATAGACCTCATCATAGTCGGATTACTCTATCTCATCAGGAAGCTACCCCATCTTTACTAGCTCCACCAAAACCTCCAGCTAGAGGTCGTGGTCAGATTCAGGGATATAGAGGTGGTCATTAAGGTATACGAGGTCATCCCTGAGGAGGCAGGTCAGATGGTAGGTTTACTGGTCAGGGTAGAGGCGGACATATCCATTTCTATGTAGCTCCAGCGAGGGCGGAGGCTGAGGCATTAGATGATGTGATCACAATTACGATTCATTTATGTCAGCAACCCATCTTGACTTTATTTGGTTTCGGATCTACTTTTTTGTATGCTTCATTTTACTATGCTTCTAGCCTGAGTTTGAGTTCTGAGACTCTGGTAACGTCGTTGCATGTGTCAACCCCTTTGGATGAATCTTTAGTAGTGGATCATGTATTTTGTTCTTTCTTAGTGACTATCCAGGGGTGTGACACCCGAGCTAACCTTATATTGCTTGACATGGTTGATTTTGACGTGATTGTGGGCATAGACTGGTTATCCCCTTATCTGTTGTTTTAGATTGCTTCTCTTTGACTATTACCTTAGCCATTCTTGGTATTCCTCCGGTGGTGTGGCAGGGCTCTCATAGTATCACATCAGTTGGGCTTATCTCTTTTATTCGGGCTAGTGGCTAGCGTGTGCTTATCATATTTGGCCTATGTGCATGATGTGAGTAGGGAGGTCCTTCCGATTGAGTCAGTTCCCATTGTTCGTGACTTCTAAGATATGTTTCCTACTGACCTACCTGGCCTATGTGATATTGATTTTCCCATTGAGTTAGGTACTCGACCTATTGTTATTCTGCCATATCAGATGGATCATACAGAATTCAAGGAGCTCAGTGTTAAGCTTCAGGATCTCTTGGGTAAGAGATTCGTCAAACCTAGTGTATCGCCTTTGGGCTCTTATGTTCTTTTTCTAAAGAACAAGGAATGGGCATGTGCATTGACTATATGCAGCTGAATAAGGTGACAATGAAGAATCGTTATCCTCTACTTAGGATTGATGACTTATTTGACCAGCTATAGAGAGCCTCAGTCTTCTGTAAGATTGATTTGAGGTCCTGTTACCACCAATTGAGGATTAGAGCGGCGGAGATCCCTAAGACAACATTTAGGACCCGTTATAGCCATTACCAGTTCCTAGTAATGTCTTTTGGGTTTACTAATGACCTTGCTGCTTTTATGGACTTGATGACACAAGTGTTCAAGCCTTATCTTGATTTATTCGTCATAGTATTCATTGATGACATTTTGATTTACTCATAGAGCAGGGGTGATCATAAGCAACATTTGAGAGTTGTGCTCCAGACTTTGAGAGATCAGCGACTTTATGCCATGTTCTTGAAGTCCTAGTTTATGTCTGGTTGTGTAGTGTTCTTGGGGATATTATGTCCAAGGAAGGCATTATGGTTGATCCGGCGAAAATTGAGGCTATTCATGATTGGGATAGGGCCACTTGAGTTACTGAGATTCGAAGCTTCATCAGAATAGTGGGCTACTACAAACGATTTGTGGAGGGTTTCTCTACCTTGGAAGCACCCATGACTCGGTTGAATCTTATTGATGTTCCCCTTATTTGGTAAGAAGAGTGTGAGGCAAGCTTTTGGAGGCTCAATGAGTTATTGACCACTGCTACTATATTGACTCTTCCAGTTTAAGGTGATGACTTCACATTTTATTGTGACACATCCGGTGTTGGCTTGGGTTTTGTATTGATGCACCAAGGCCGTGTTATTTCTTATGTGTCAAGGCAACTTAAGTTGCATGAGCGCAACTATCCCACCCATGACTTGCAGTTGGCGATGGTAGTTTTCTCTCTTAATATTTTAAGGCACTACCTGTATGGAGCTCGATGTGAGATTTATACCAATCACATGATTCTTCAATTTATCATGAGCTAGAGGGACCTTAATTCGAGGTAGCATCGCTGGATTGAGCTCCTGAAGGACTATGACCTCTCTATTCTCTATCATCAGGGAAAGGGGAATATGGTAGCGGACACCTTGAGCCAGAAGGCGGTGAGTATGAGTAGTCTAGCCTTCTTATCAGTTGAGAAACGACCCTTGGCTTTGGACATTTAGTTCTTAGCCAATAGTAAGGTTTGATTGGGTATCTCAAATTCCATATATGTCTTTGGCCTATATAGGAGTTCATTCCTCCTTGCTTGATAGAATCCATGGTTTCCAGTTTGAGGCCATGGTGGCACTTAGAGATCGAGTGTTAGTGGGTGATGGTTGTCAGTCTACCTTAGATCCTGATGGAGTGTTGAGATTCGCCAGACGCATCTGTGTTCAGAGAATTGGGGATTTGATATAGTTGATACTTTGTGAGGCCCATAAGTCTAAATACTCTATCCATTCGGGCACAATGAAGATGTATCATGATTTGAGGCAGCATTATTGGTTTAGTGGCACGAGGAGAGATATTGCTAACTTTGTTTCATGTTGCTTGTGTTTACAGCAGGTAAAGGCCGAGCATTTAAGGCCTGGTGGTGAGTTTCAGAGATTACCTATTCTTGAGTGGAAGTGGGATCGCATTACTATGGATTTTTAGGTTGGACAATTGCAGACTTCTAGAGGTGTTGATAGCATTTAGGTCATCATTGTTCAACTGACCAAGTCAACACACTTCCTTCCTATTCAGTCTTCATTTAGCGCCTAGAGGTTGGCTCGTGTCTACATTCTGGAGGTGGTTCGAATTCATGGGGTGCCAGTTTCTATTATATCATATCGGGGTTCTTAGTTCACATCTAGCTTTTTGAGGACCTTTCAGGATGAGTTGGGCACCCGGGTTGACCTTAGCACAACTTTCCACCCACAGACTGATGGTCAGCCAAATCATACTATTGAGGTCCTTAAGGATATGATACGGGCTTGTCTTTCTGAGTTAGGTGCTCATTGGGACCAGTTCTTGCCTTTGGCAGAGTTTGCATATAACAACAACTACAATTCTAGTATTTAGATGACCCCATTCAAGGCCTTGTATGGTAGGTGTTGTCGCTTTCCAGTGGGTTGGTTTGAGTCTACATAGACTAGGTCGCGGGGTACATATTTGATTCAGGAGGCCTTGGACCAGGTGAGAGTGATTCAGGATAGACTCCAGACGGCTCATAGTAGGCACCAAATTTATGCAGATTGGAAGCGTCGACCTTTGAGATTCTCTGTCAGTAATTGGGTATTTCTATGTGCGTCACCCATGAAGGGTTTGATGAGGTATGAGAGGCGGGGCAAGCTTTGCCCTAGGTATATTGGGCCTTTTAAGATACTCCAGACAGTTAGGGAGGTTTCTTATGAGTAGGCCCTACCTCCAGTTTTTTCTGACATCCACCCGGTTTTCCATGTCTCGATGTTAGGTTGGTATTTTCTTGATGAGAACCATGTTCTCCAGTATGATGCAGCAAGTTGGATGACCGTTTGACATTTGTAGAGGATCCAGTTGCCATTCTAGCCAGAGATGTGGGGAGATTGCCCTCGAGAGCCATTCCTCTTGTTAAGGTCTATTGGAGGCATCGTCCAATCGAGGAGGCTACTTGGGAGACCGAGCATGAGATGCGAGAGCAGTTTCCCAATTTATTTGAGCCTTCAGGTACTTATTAACTCTTACTTTCGCGGATGAAAGTCATTTCTAGCAGTGGATGTTGTAATGTTCCTCCTGGTCATTTCTGTTTTTTTCCTTCTCTGTTGTTTAGAGTGTTCCTGTAGCGACCCTAAGTCATTTACGACTTGCTGCGACTAGAAGTTCGGTAACCATGTCGTTCGTTTGGTTTTTATGCGAGGTTTAGTGTTTTTGGAGCTCATGAACCTTAAATGATCATTTTTCGATCAAAAGTTTAAGAAGATAACATCTGAATCTAATTTTGACAATTAAATAAGCTTCGAAAGGGTCATTTTAGGCTATTAGCATGGTCGGCATGACTCCTAAGGTTTTTAGTGTGAGTCAGTGTGATTAGGCTTTTTAACAAAGTTTGAGCCTAAGTTTAACTTTAGTCAACATTCTGAATAAACGCTCTCGGATGAGAATTATGTTAGCGTAGTTAGCTCTGTAATGTCGATTTTAGTCTAGATTGGGCCTTCATTTGTGTACCCAGACTTCCGAGTTATTTTTTAGCCCCTTTGTTGTTTTTGACTTAAAATGGTGGCTGGGTGTGGGACCCACTTTTTCTCAAGATGACCTCTTATTAAATTTTCGGCTGCATCATTGAGTCATGTATATCAAAATTGGTATGGTTGCATATCTCATTTGTGTGCAAGGGGCTCCAAACGAGTTCGTAACACCCCGTCGGAGTTTTTATGTTTAAGAAAAAATGCTAAAATCTGGTGTACTTGTAGAAGAAAAATCTGCACATTTTGAAAACTTCAAAACTCCATATCTCTCTCATTTCTTGGCCAAATTAGGTGATTCAAAGTATGGAAGCTTTTTTTTATGGAAGCTTCGTTGTAGAGTGATTGGAAGTTATCAGGTGTTCATCGTTTTAGGTAAAAATAGCGATAAACCAGACTGATGTATCCCTTTTTTGAGTTATTGTTTTTGGCTTTCTTGATTTGGTCATATCTTGCTCATTTTTTCTCGGTTTTTTGTGATTTTAAGTTCCACATGTCGGGAATTATCGAGGCTATAGTGGAGTGTTCAATATGTGTTGGGAATCCTTCGGTTTTTTTAAATTCCGAGTTCTATCTGTTACATATGTTTTCTAAAATTGATTAAAGTGTGGTTTTTTATTGCATGTTGTGTTTTGCTGCGTTTTGAGCCCCGAATTGTGTTCCATTTTGAAATATATGTTTGGAGTACTATTTTGCGTCTTTTGGCGGAGTCAAATCCAAAATGTTTGGTGTGGGTCCCATGATTCCCGTTTCGACTCTAAAATTGACCTATCTCCGTTTGTTTTGATTTTGGTGTCTAAACGACCATACTAATATTGTGATCCTATATTTGATAGTGTGACATCGTTCAAAGGACAATCGAAAAGGAAAAGATTTGGCAAAGTGATTTGGAGCGCGCGATGTCAACCTTAAGGTAGGCTATGACTTCCTTTCTATTACATTGAGCTTAATTGTGTAAAAACATGTGAATTTTGTGACTTGGGGGTGGGTATTAGTTTCTTACTTTAATTTGATTAGATACCTTGTATTAGGATTGATTGACCATATTTCGGGTGTAGTACCATGTTAGCCGGGTTAGTAGAATTGCATGTTTATGTGCTAAATGATGTTGTATGTTTGTATGCTATGTCTTGTATGATTTTTTTTATCATGAATGGTGACAATGATGTCTTTAGTCTAGGCTAGGCTAGTGTTTCCTTCGACATATAAAAATTGTGGGCTGGATAGCCTTGACTTTCTATCGACGTTGTTCGGATGACTAAGCTCGTTGTAGACTGAAGTAGCAGAGTTGAGTTTGATTGTTTAAGCCTTATATTAGGCATTATCTCTGCTTGTTATACATATGTATCTTCTCCTCTATTTTTTGTGGTTTCGACGTGTCTCGAAGCTTCGGTGCATCACTAAAGGCGTGGAATTGAGATAGTACAGGCTTAAAGCTTTTTTTGTGATTTCTAGGAGTGGACGACATTACACGGTGGGTGTTGCTGGATTGGATCTTAGTGGAGATACCATCAACTTCTAGGTCATTCTTTCTAGTTGAGCTAGGAGTGTGCCGCTGACTGGATGGACTCGGGGATTTTGGTGATCGCCCTAGGGCCTCTCTTTATAGCAGGGCTAGGTGTCTCCGAATCGCTCTTTCTAGCTAGGATGGGAGTTGACTTCATGGTAGGACGACTCGCGATATATACCTCACCCCCGGGTACCTCTTTCTAGCTAGGATGGGAGTGGACTATCTGGTTGGGTGCCCCTCCCCCCTCCGGGGTCACTCATTCTAGCTGGGCTGGACTGCATTGGGTTGGGTGGAGTTTGATGGGTTATCTTGGTTACTTTGGGCTGGGAGCCCGGTTTTCTTGTTTCTTTGTAGACTTAGGTATTTTGTGTACCTGTCGAGCTGAAGGGGGTCCGTTCAGGTTTTATTTTAACTTGCGCATGAGTGTACCTTCTAGGCTTATAGGGTCTAGTTAGATTTAGTTTAGTTGTACTTAGTTTATTTTTGGTATGCTCATGTGCTTTATTTTCATATCCTCTTTGCCCTCTTTGTGTCTAGATTCTATCATTTCTTATTATTTTTATCCTTTTTGCTTAGTCGAACTTTGATGCGTATTGAGTATTTATTGTTTTTGGTACTCATTCTACACTCTGCATCTATTTCGTGATATAGGTCCAGTACCAGTTACCAACGGTGATAAGTTCCAGCCTTCCTTTGTAGCTAAGATTCATAGACGAGGGTGAACACTTGGAGTTTTGGGTTATCTTGTCTCCTTCTTTTATTATAGCTAGTCTTGTTTCTTTTGGAGAACACTTTGTTGTGGTCCACTTTTGGGATTTGTACTCTTTATTAGATAGCTCTGTACTAGTGACTTCCAGGTTCTATGAGGGATTTTTGTATATGTTTATTTTGGTTTTCTTGCACTTTGTTGTCGTTTGTTTAGATTATTATTTTCGCTAGTTTCTACCTTACATTCATTACTTGATGTTCTGGGTTACGGGTTGGCTTACCTACTGGTGGGGTATAGTAGGTGCCATCATGAGAAATCAATTCGTGATAGATAGAGATTGGGTGAGTGTCCGGCTTCAATTCAATGCAAAAATCTATATCTCTATCCGGAGGCATACCAGGTAAATAAGTACGAAACACTTCCTTAAACTCAGACACTACAAGAATTGACCCAATAGAGGGGGACTTCGCATCGATATCCCAGATATGATCCAAATATGTTAAACAACCCTGCCCGACCAGTTTCCTAGCTCGGATGAAAGATATGATCTTAGCTGTCATAGGCTTGTATACCCCTTCTCACTCTAACTTTTCCGTACCCGGTATCTCTAGAGTCACAGTCTCAGCATTATAATTAAGCACAAAAAATAAAGGGACAACCAAGTCATGCGTAAGTTTATATCAAAGTCAGTCTTATCCAAAATAACCAAATCAGTCCAAGTTTGATAACCCATAAAGAGGATAGTACAAACACCATAGACATGGATGACTACTAGCTACAAACTCTCCAATTGGGGTAGAAACATGGATGGGGACATCAAGCACATCACAAATTGCATCAAATCCCAAGGAAAACTGTACTGATACATAAGAGTAAGTATAACCCTGATCAAACAAACAATAGCAATACGATCACAGACAAGAATAGTACTTGTGATCACTGCATCATACGCCTCAGCCTCGGTGTTGCTTGGAAATGCAAAAAAATTGAGCCCTTTTATCCTGACGGGAAACCTTTCTACCTGGCTGTATTGCTCCCCTACTGCATTACCATTTCCATGGACTCCACAACAACCCTAATTTCCTCCTCGCCCACCTAGTGGACGTCCTCTTCCATTATTACCTCCCCCGCCGGTACCACTGCTCTGGTCTGCTAGTGCATGGGTTAAGTCGTGCGTGGGTGGGGACACTCTCTCCTCATGTGTCACTGTTCTCCACATAACAACTGCGGTACAAGGACGGCCTACTGCATGTCACAAAAAAGGCTTCCTAACCATCCTGAGTAGGATTCTGCTGCGAAGTCCCTGAGCAACCACCCGTAGAAGCGGACATAGCAGACTGAATTTACCGGGCTGCAATTTCCATCCTACCTGAAGCTATGGAGTAGAAGCCATTAAAGTTGCCTTTATTCTTGGGCTTCTAACCCAAGCCTTGGCATGCCTAACCCGTCGAACTCCTTCTACATTCTTCACAAATTCTGTCACTTCATTAAAGCTTTTACCTGCAGAGGTCATGCGAATAGACAACACTTGCAAATCGGGATTCAATCCCTTGACAAACAAACAAATCCTCTCTTCATTTGTAGTTGATTTCACGTATCAGGACACTTCTTCCAATTCTAAGTGCCAACGATCGTTAGTCAGTATAACCCAACTAAGTGAGTTGGGGTCGAATCCCACATGGAGTGGTACGTACTTAAGATTCAAGATCCAAGTACAAATATGTTCAAGTCAATCATAGGTAAAAACATTTACGAATAAAAGCATGGTTTCAAATTTAGGGGTGACACAAGTGTAAAATAACTGGGGGGTTTTGATTGTAATTATCAACGACAACAACAACAAATAACACCAATAAACAAGTAAAGAGACGGGTTCTTGGGATGTGATTGGATTATAGGCTAAGGTAGACAAATGGGTAATTGCAATTGATAGTAAATAGTTGTAAATCAGTGAATAAGCTAGACTTTAGTGGAGATAAACTTTCTCTTGATCAATTTACCCCGAATCAAATTGGTTTCTCTCGAACACTAATAAGCAGCAATTAGGAACAATATACACTTTAGTCCATTCACTCTCTCGAGCTGAATGTGTGGAAAAGGGTTTAGTATTCACTCTCTCGAGCTGAACCCATGACAACCCAATACCCACAGACCATCAAATCAGTAACCTTGGTTTCGAAATCTCTCTCTCGAGCAAGCCAAAAATATGAAGGTAGAGTTGCATTTGCAACTACAACCCTTTAAATCAAACCATAATTACTGAATGAAATAACTTTTAAACAGCATTTAAACTATCAATTAACAATACCCAACAACTAAATCAACCCATAATCACACCCCAAGAATTGGGGTTTTAGCTAGACATTATAAAAAGATAAAAATTATTACCAAATTCTGTTTCCATCAACTGGGTAAGATTAATTTCGTCTTTACAAAGGTCAAGGTTGAAGAATCTCAAAGACCCACTTCCAATTTCTCAAAAATGGAAATCTTCAAATCTTCAAAGCTAAGGAAAATATTGTCTCCCAACTCAGAGTTCTAAAACTTGATTGATAAAAATTAGATACGATGAAAACTCATCATAAACTAAGAATTTAAAAATGTATTTATAGTCGCCAAAAATATGCGGCGAAGGACCATTCGGCGCAATAAGTTGGGATCGCCGATCCACTCGACGATCCACCCTTTGGTCAATTCCATCGCCTTTTTGCTTTGGCCTTCAACATCTTCAAGTTCTGTAACTTTGGGCGATCTAAGACTGCATCGTAGAACCATTCGGTGACTCGCCGATTGCTCATTTCTATTGCTGACTTGATTTTATCCTTCAGGGCTTGGCACACTTGAACTTTAGGCGAGATCATGGTTGTTCGGTGACTCACCCAATGGCTTAGGCGATCATTAGGCCCTCTTTTCTTCATTCTTTCAACTGCCTTGTTCCTTTTTGCTCATTAGTGTCTATGCTTTGTTCCTCAATCCAAATACCTTAAAATCAAGGATTTACATCAGTTATTGGAACAAAATATGCATTTGAGGATACTAAATCTATTAAAATAAAGCCCTATATGAGTCCAAATCATGGACTCATCATTAGTCACCAACTACGTAGCATATCTGGATAAGGCATGGAACTTAGCCTCATAAGCAACTACAATCATACCACCCTACTCTAAAGCCAAGAACGCATCCTTTTTGCAGTCCCTCAAAGTCTGGGGCACATACTTCTCCAGATACAAGGCGTTGAACTGATCCTAGGTGAGTGGAGGCAAGATTGGTGATCGACATTCCACAAAGGCTCTCCACCACTGCTTAGCCTCACCGTAAAGCTGAAAGATCACGAACTCAACTCCATGCTAGTGCACAATTCCTTAATTTTCAAGTCTCTCATAGCAATCTAGGATGAACTCATAGGCATCCTCACTTTCAGAACCATGGAACACTGGCGACTTTAACTTCAAAAACTTGGTCAGCATCTCATGCTTAGTGTCAGTCTTCAAAGGGCCCAAAAGTGATCAGAAGAAGGTATCAACACCAAACAGTACATCCATCATAGGGACTGTAGAAGCAACGGGACAGATGACTGGAGGTTGAGCAACTTGCACCGTGGGAATGGCTTTAGAGCCGACCAACCCACTTAGAAAAGTCAAAATTTGCTGAGTTATAGCTGGATCTAAAGGGGAAAGTCTTGTTGTCCCAACCTATGCATCACTCAACATCCTCTTCCACCTCAATCTCCACATTCTCTTCTACTTTTCCTGGGGTGCGGGAGGGGCCTCCTCCTTGGGTACATTCTTAGGTTGTGCTTCATCCTTGGTAGGTGATACCCTTCCTCGTCTTCTACCCCTTTATCTTCCTCTAGCCTACCTTGGCCACATCCTTAATGGGAGCTACTGACATGGAGTCGTTGTTACGCATGTTAACCATATGTGGACCGAAGAGTGAAAGAGATTAGATACCAATTTGGATTATCATATACCAATTGAAATCAAGTTATACCTCGAAAGGAGAATAAGATAGAGAGATTTTCCTAATGTCATGTTGCCTCTCTAAGAAAAGTACAGACGTCTTCGTATCATTCCTCAAGACTCTACTATACTCGTTTTGGTATAATGAGATCAACGAACCTAGGAATATGATATCTACTTTGTCACGAACCAAACCTCCATGGTTGGAACCCGCACTAACCCTTCGGTGGGAGAAGCATTACTATAACCCAACTAAACAATACTAACCAAAAGACAAACATTTAAAGACGTGGAAACAAATTTAAATAATCAATTTATGAGTTCCCATAAACTCAGTAAGTTATCAAAACGATCATAAACAAGCAAAAATTCAACCTCTAGAACCTGAAAATCATTGTACCAAAACTTCTATCTAAACGTCCTAAGATAAGGGGATGCACCCCAAAACAACTTAACATAAAGTAAAGAGTATGAAAGGACTAAGTCCGAAGGAAATGTACTAAGATCCCAGATGAATCCATGGTAGCCTGAAGGAACTGAATTACTCTTGAACTTGACAAGTTATTTATCTCCTAGCCGAGGTCTCTCAATAGCCGCCTGAAGATGTCATGTACTCAACAAAGAAAGAGCAAGTGTAGTATTAGTACACAAACAACGATGAACTGGTAGGATCACACAGTTGTTCCAGTAAGTGAGACATACACAAGTAACTACAACATTATAACCCACACATATACAGAAAGAATAACAATTTACAAGTTCATCCCCAATATATCAATTTCACAATATCAATCTCAAATGCAACAGTCAATGATGGTCCTCTCATGGAACCCACATTCAAATTATTAGTGTGTCAGACATGATACCCGATTTAATAATGTGTCGGAACGTGACACCCGATCCAATATGTGTCGGACCGTGACACCTAAACCAATTATGTGCTGGAATGTGACACCTGATCCAATCAACCACAATCAAAAACACAATTAGCACCACAATGAATGATTTACAGACTTGTATCGTACAATCAGGTAACAGGTTCATTGCATGCTACAAAATCACAATTAGTCATTTCATTAGACTTATTTCATCTTTCCCTATTCAGATACATGCATGACACAATGGAGCAGTTAGCAGACATTTATAACACAAACGAGAAATCAAACCATCACCTACATCAAAACCAAGCCTAAACACTCTTAAAAAACTTGACTTTTCCCTTTTCGGAGTCTCTCAACTTGTTCTTGGTCTAAAATAAGTAATAAATGCAAAGGATCAATAATGGTGTGGCCTAGTTTACCCGGATTATATCCAAGTACTAACCCTTGGCAATTCCCATGATCCTAACACCTAACTAGGACTTTTTCCGCCATTAAATTCAAGCCATAACCCTCTTCCAAGGATAATAGCAAGGATTCTATGTTCTAAGTATCAATTCATGAATTAGGGGAGTAATTGACTAATCTTTACCGCTAGAATCAGTGAAAAACCAGAAGAAATAGCCCTAGGTCTCCCTTTTTCTCTCCAAGAACGAAGTTTGTAGAAAAATAACATTTTTGGGACTTTTTCCCATTTTTACTCGCGAGTGGCTCGCCATAGCGGGCTAATCCCTCCATATAGCAGCTCCGCCATGGAAACAATAATCCCATTGTGGGGGGTTGCAAAGAGACAGAGACTCGGAATTTGTGTTCCAAGTCCCCATTTCATTACACACCCTCAAACCTTGATGTTCTTAAACCACCCTTTCACGCTAAGATAAATTATAGGAGTTCTACCCGCCCGAATTTGATTCCCTAAAGCCGTAAAGGCTCCTTATCGTCTTGGCTATTTACTCCAATGATCAAATTTGTAATCAAATCCCCCATACATTAATGGATTACCCTAGACCTCACCTGACTCAGATTTCATCCAAGTCGGGCCTATGATCGAAATTTCCAAGTTACTACTCAGAAGTTTTCTAGCCCAAATTCCTTCCCCATTGGCTTATTCATAATGACGGGAAGAGGTCGTTACATTATTACTGCTTGATCGGTGTAGATTATGCCCCAGTGGGCATGAATCTCCTTAAAGAAAGCGAGATATCCGTGCCTCAGTCTAAAGACTTGTTTATTCACTTTTGTTATTTTATTTTCTAGTGTAATTTATTGTATTTGTGGTATGTATACACCAACATTAGTTGATAAATGTAATCATAAATATTGATTTATTGATAATAATAAAAAAATTAAAAAACTTATTATGATATAATATTGTAATGTTTGTTTGAAAGAATATTAACATTTAACATATTAATATGTAATAATAAAATATTATGTAAATAAATCAATATGTAAGCTAGTTCATCGTCCAAATTTGACGATAATTTTTTTTTTGCATGATTTGAATTGTTTAATTTTTTAAAGTACTGATAATCATAAACTCTCTCACCCTATTAATATTATCCTTTTTTTAAAATAATAAATATATAAGAAAATTTAATCGTTTAATTAAAATAAAATAGAACTTGAAAAAGTTCTATCAAATTGTAGGCATGTTATTCAATTTTTTAAATTTT
>JAJOOO010004596.1:0-28466 GCA_029582685.1 Solanum piurae | reverse complement strand
ATACATGATACACTAATCTGATGTACATTTTATACATGATACACTAATCTGATGCGCGAGATACAATAATATAAGCGCTGATACATTAATCTGATGCGCGAAAATGAGGGATTTTGGAAATTTATAAAACTTATAGGGGATAATGGTAATAAGTAAACTAAAAGGTGGGATTTCTGTAATTTTTCCAAAAATAAATGTAATTTGAAAAATTATTAATAGAAAACATTGAAAACTTGAAAATAAGACTTAAATACATTTCTCTTATGTGATTCTACAAAAGAGTTAATTTTTGCATTAATCAAAAGGATTTGGGAAATTGTATTTGAAACTTCTTAATAGGTCTACAAAAGGAGAAAAATACCTTTTATGTTATTAAATTTATAATTATTATATATCTTCTTTTTTTATAATTATCTTTTAAATGACAGGATAATATTGAATTTTTTTTTGCGTGAAGCTAACTCATCGATCCTTATTTAGACCAATGCTAACTCAATATTTCATTAATATTTGTTTCTTCATATGCAACATCTATTTACTTCTCTAAGTACTTTTACCTCCAACTTAACTAATATCTTTAATTAAATGCATGATAGATTTAATTTCAAATTTTATAACAAGATAACTCACTTAATCCCTTCGATTAAATGCGATCATAGTGAAGTTTTACATGGTCATAACTATAATCATTCATACATATATAAAATGTATTAATAGCCTATACAATACAATAGATTATCTATTATGATAAATTAAAATAAGTAAATCATGTAAAAATTCTTTATATTGTATTAAATCTAGTGACTTTAATTTTTAGTCACTAAAACAATTGTATAAGAAGAAGAAAATCACAACGACCACTACAAGTCCCCTGGTATTTTCTTCTGTCTTGAAAGACATAACTTGACAAACTAAAATGATCAAAACAAGAAGCAACCATCCCAATCCTCCAAACTCATCTTCATATCCATAAATACGACTTTGCTGATAACGATTCTCTTGAAAAAAAGGTATATATAAACTCGTTAAATATATTATAATGACCAATACAAGAGGGACAATAAGGATTTTTGAAAATGTATAAGATAATAGTATGAAAGAAAGAGGTAGTATGATTGATTGAGTTGTATTGTAAAGTAAAAAGATAGCTAAAAGAGTGATTAAAATAAAAAAAGTGAAATTTAAATCTTTTGCTAGTGAAATAGTTTTTATTATAAGACTATGACCATAAAGAAGTAACACTAAAGTGAGTACAAGGAGAAGAGGGATCAATGGAGAAGGCCCTTTGGCCATATATACAAATTAAAAAGAAAAAAAAAACAGATTCAGAGTTTAAGTTATATACACGTATAAATTGTATTCAAAAACATTCTCTCTATCTCCGTGAGGTAGTAGTAAGGTCTATGTATATTCTATTCTCCCCAAACCTCACTTGTGGGATCTCACTTAATATGTTGTTGTTGTTGTTGTAGTCATGTCACTTGAATCATAAATTTACCAATAATCGTCCAGAAAAAAGTGAAATTTATTATCTTAAAAATACGATAGCTTACCTGCTAAAATGTGTAAAGTAACGAAATGGTGTAAAAATATTTGATTCAGACTAGATGAATATTAGTTAAACTCATAAATTTGGGGTTTGAGAAAGGTTGTAATGAATAATGAGGTTAATTTTATTGTAAATCTATCTTCTTCTTTTTTTGGATTTAATACTCAAATGGCTCAGAACAGAAGGGCATTAATGCATCTTTAAATAAAGAATGGTGTTGGATAACTTTGCTTCTAATGAAAAAAATGATTTACCAAAAAATATTTATTTGCTTTTAAGGGTTCTAATAATGAGTCATATCTTTCTTTTTCACATATATAGTATAGAGTAATTTTTTTGGTCTTATTTGTTTTACATTTTAAGTTTGTAATGATGATGAAATCTTTGCTTCAAGCCTCACTTCAGTTAATTACTTCATTCGTTTCATTTTAACTATCATTTTAATATAAGAAAAAATTATTTTTAAATAATCATTATTTTTAAATTTTAAAATAATAAAGAAAATAGAATAAATAATACTATGACATATTAAGACCCAAAAAATGAATTACCCCCGCCTCCCAACACTCTTCGCTCACTTTAATTAATTTTACGAAATATTTAGTATTATTTTCCATCAATATCATATTACTCTAGCTATCCACTAAAGTGAAAACATGTTTTCTCAATTATTGAGTCTTCAATTTTATTCTACTGGGGCTAGGACATGTTTTCTCAATTATTGAGTATTTATTAATTGAATAAAATAGAAGTTCCAAGAAAAAAAGTCAAACAAACTTAGAGAACCCTCAAGAAGTCAAATGTTCAAAACTATTAGGGATTGAAACTAAAATATATAAAATAAAAAAGGAAGAAAAAATAAAATTATATATATATATATATACATAAAAGAAACCAAAAATTCTTAAACAACTTGTTGTATGCTATATTTGTGGATATGTCTTGATGTAGATATGCTGAGTCAATTAAAACATATTTTATATTTTGGGTGGTGATGATACTTCATTAAATTATTGAATCTAATAATTGGGAGTTGTATATTCTTTTTAAACCAAAGAAAATGACTTTTGTTATTTAGAAAGTCAAATGCTATATTTTTAAAATTTATTTTTAATTATTTATAATATCTCTATACTTTTTTCTAAGTATTTACATTATAATTAAAAAATAAATATGTCAAACTCTGCTAGCTAATTTAACTTTATTTTTTTATACGCACTCAATGACACCAAATTAATCAATATATGCATAATATAACATTTGTTCTTACGTCAACTTTTTAACACTTAATCATACCATTAATTACTTCATTAATTAAGTTGATGTGACACATCTTCATTTTTAATACATTTCAAGAAGAAGAATATACTTCTAAATTCTGAAATAATTAACTTTATTTACCTCAATAATTTTTTTTATAATAAAAAAAATATTATGACATTCTCAACACCTCAACTTTCAAAAATTATAAAGCCATACAAATGTTATGTTATGTCATGTTTTAGATAATAATTTTTATATTTTTTCTTAGATCTCATGGTATCCATTTAAAAAAAAACATTATTGAATTCTAGATTGGTCATAGGGGTCGATTGATAAGACCATGATCTACATAAAAACAGATTACTAATTATTCTTTTACATAAAAATTATATAAATTAAAATAGAAAAAGTAATAAATACTTTTTTTAATCTTTGTTTGTCATTTAATTATGATTGTACAATTTGATGTAAAAATATGGACGAAAAATATGAAGTGGGTATATACCAATTGACATAAACATATTGATATCATGTCGCCTCAGTGGTCACCCAATAAACTATTTTTAATAGTTAACATTTAATACTCCATTCGTTCATTTTTATTTGTTATTTTGTGGTTTTCGAAAGTAAATTTGACTGATTTTCAAAGTTAAATTATATTACATTAATTCGATATTTTAAGCAAAAAATTTAAATATTAAAAAACTATACGGAAAATACTAAAAATTGTAAGTTTATTTTTATTAATATGATGAAAAAATACATCGTAAAATGTTAATCAAAATTCTTATAATTTAACTTTAAAAAAGAAAATTTTGACAATTGAAAGTAAATGAATAGAGTATTTAAGTCTCGGGATGGGATGTTATCCATAATGTAATGTCTAGAACTTAGATCCAATAATGAATTATTCTACAGTATTGATAGCAACAAGATATTCTTATTCCATTTTGTGTTGGATATTATTTTTTATATATAAAAATAAATGAATAAATAAATAAAGGATGTGTATCAAAAAAAAGGAACTTACAAAAATCTTATTAGTTTAATTAGGACTTTATTATTTGGATACACTCTAATTTATAATATTACGAATGTTATTAGATTTTAGTGTGTTTAGATACATTCAGATATATGTATCTTGGAATAAATGAGGTCAAAATTAGGTGTAATTTTGTTCTAAATACACTGTATTCAAGTAGATTCGCATGTATCTGTGATATATAGACAAATTTCACTCGCCTCCCTTCCATCTCGCTCACCACTCTTCTGTTTATCTAGTATCACATATACATACAAACACATGTATCTAGTGTGTATCTAGTGTAATTTGAATGTATCTGGAATACATCTCTATCTCCTTCCCATCTTGCTCGCCTCCCTCCTCATCTCGCTCGCCTCCCTCCTCATCTCGCTCGCCTCTCTCCCTACTTCAATGCATCTGGTAGCAAAAATACATGTATCTAAGTGTATTTTTGATAGAAAACTCTTAATTAATGGTAAGATACATACGTAATTATTTATAAATATAGGTAAAATTAATATATATATATAATATAAATATATATCTAATAAAATAGTTTTCCCAAAAAAAAAACTAGGTGAAAGAATAAATTTTCATCAATTAACTAAACTAGTACGATTTCGCTTATCAAATAATATCACTAGAAAGAAGAAACCATATATTATACTAATATTTTCTTCTCCACCCTTTCTTGGTGGGAAGTGATGTTGCTTTTGTGATGACTTATGTCTCACACTCTTTCTTTCTTTTAACTAAACATTAACAACCTTATCCTTGGCATTCACTTCACTTCTCTTACCTTGTTTTCTTCATAATGCTAATCTACAAGATTCTCATACCTGCTCAACATATTCATAAACATAGTCTACTATTTATATTTCTGAGTTAGTAGTAAGGTCTGTGTATTAGGTATATTTTGTTATTTTTAGATTTTATTTTTTAGAATCTCATTAGATTGGTTGTTATTGTAGTCTAGTATGTATATTTTTTATGGTTATCGAGGTAAAGTTAAGATTTTAAGTTTTATTAAAGGTAACTTACTGAGTTTTAGATAAAATATTTATAAGATATAAATAATTTTTTTGAATTTTATCAATTTCTTTAACAAAATTATAACTCGTCTTTAATAGCCACATTAAAAAAATTATAAATTTATCTCTGATGGCAAGTAAAAATATAATTTCATCTCAGATAACCTCATAATCAGAATTATAACTTTGCCTCTAGTGACTCAATACATTCACATTTTCTCAAATATGAAGACATAATAAAATTTAAAGTATTTTAATCACTTATTGAATTTTAGATAAATTATTAAAGATCGTCTATTGTCTATAATAATGTTTATGTTTCGTCCACACAAATTAATGTCTATAATTTTAATTTTTTTTCTTAAAAAGAATTTGTCCATTTTAGCTCTAAAAGATAATATTATTGAACATTGATGATAAGATAAATTAAAGGCGCGTTTGCATATGTTTTTTTTTTTTTACTAAAAGAGTTTCAAAACAACATTTAATTATGCATTCAAGTCACTATAAATAAGAACAAGGAAACAAAGCAATTTTTTTTTTATCACATAGAGCAAATAAAATACACTGATATCATGAAATCCAAGTGTGAAAAGAGAAGATTTTAAAAGTATCCTCCAATACCATGGGTCTTGGAATTTTGTGTAATAGTAATATTGTCAGCTTCCACTTTTGTTCTTATACTTGTCATAATAATTTCAGTTACTTCAATTTGTCAGTTTCTTTGTTCAATCTCACTACCAAAATGGACTCATACACACACAAAAAAAAAAAAAACTCCAATTTTGATTCTTGAACAAGTGGACAACTAAATTGATCAAAGATTTCAACTTTTCTTCTTCTTGATTGTTTTCCCCTCTTTTAGTTTTCTTGGACTAGAGGAATGGTTATCAGTGGTGTGAAAGCATCTTCAGTAGCTATGGTTTCAATAGACATTTGCAGCAGGTAATTTTTATTTTTTTTTTGTTTTTAAATTCAAGAATTGCATTTGGGTTTTGTTGGATTTTGGTTCTTGTTTTGATTTATCAGGAAAAGATGCAATCTTTTTTTGTTTTGCTTATGGTTTCTTTAGAAGGGTGTTTGATGAATTTTGGTTCTTGTTTTGATAAAGTGAAGAAAATGTGAGCTTTTTTTGTTTTCTTTAGAAGGGTGTTTGATGAATTTTGATTTATCTAGGAAAAAATGCAAACTTTTTTTGTTCTTTGTTTGGTTTCTTTATAAGGGTGTTTACTGAATTTTGGTTCTTGTTTTGATATATAAAGAAAAATGTGAACTTTTTTATTTCTTTTCTGTTTGCTTTCTTTAGAAAGGTATTTGTTGAATTTTGGTCCTTGTTTTGACTTATCAGTAAAAATATGAGCTTTTCTTTCTCTTCTTTAGAAGGGTGTTTGTTGAATTTTGATTCTTGTTTTGACTTATCAGGAAAAATGTGAGCTTTTTTTTCTCTTCTGTTTGGTTTCTTTAGAAGGGTGTTTGATGAATTTTGATTCTTGTTTTGATTTATCAGGAAAAAATGTGAGCTTTTATTTCTTCTATTTTTGGTTTCTTTAGAAAGGTGTTTGTTGAAATTTGATTCTTGTTTTGATTTATCAAGAAAAATGTGAGATTTATTTCTTTTCTTTTTGGCTTCTTTAGAATGATGTTTGTTGAATTTTGGTTCTTGTTTTGATTTATCAAGAAAAATGTGAGCTTTAGAAGGGTGTTTGTTGAATTTTGATTCTTGTTTTGATTTATCAGGAAAAATGTGAGCTTTAGAAGGTTGTTTGATGGGCTGTTTTTTTTTTGTTGTTGTTGATTGTACTTTGTTTATGTAAAGTTATTTGTGGATTGGAGAAGAATTTCTCCTAGTACTAGGCGAAAATTCCCAAACCCTTTATTCTGTAGGATCATCAGGTGTGATTTTGATGGTCGCGTTGGATGTTGGATTGCGAATGAGAAAGGAAAATGGAACAAATTGGCTGCTGCTGCTGCAAGTACAAAGGCACCTAAATTTGGAATGAGCATTTCACCTATGGCTTCCTCTGCTGCTCTAGCAGAAACCCGATGGTCCTCGCGAGCCAAGTTCTATAAGGAGGTTTGGGACTATATTTCTTGTTATATGCTGCTTTATAGATCAATTCTTGCTGTCAAAATGGTGATTTGATACTTGTTTAATCAGTGAATAGAGATACTTTCTTCTGTTCTATTTTATGGGACACCCATTCCGTTTTAGCCTGTTAAAAGATGAATGACACCTTTCTGTATTTGGAAACCTTACTTTCAGCGACATGTTCTTTTCGCCATATAAATGTCACGACATGTTTAAGAGCACAAGTTTTAAGATCTTTCTGGTCTTAAACGTTGTGCCCGGTCAAACACCACCATGTAAGAATGAAATGGAGCGAGTATATAATAGGCCTATTTTTGTTTGTCTATTGGAGTATCTCGGTCTAAATTTTGATCATTGATTGAGATTTTGCGATTTGGCAGGTTTTGAAAGATGCTAGGGAAAAGTTTACACAGGAGATATCATTTCAGTCCAAGGACAAAGATATATCCCTGGCAAAGGTAGTAATTTGTCTTGCTAGTTGCTAAGCTCTTTTCGTACAATGCAGTTGATCTGTTGGTTTGAATATAACCACTTTCTTGGTTTCAAGGGACAGAAATGAAGTGGCTGTTTGTTTTTGGAATGTTCTGTCCCTAAATAATTTCCGGCGTTGTCGTTTTTCTTTTAGATAAATGCAAATAAGTAAAAAATTGTTTATGTATGAACGGAGGCGTTCAGCATACAAGTTAAACCATCATATCACAAGTAAACGTGCATGTTTCATTCGTTCTTTTGCTTGTATTAATTACATTCTTCATTTGGTTGTTTTGTCGTTTTCTATTATCGGGTTAGGCTTTGCTCTATGTTGCTTCTGAAGACGAGGCATTTATGGATTTCAACCGGGAATTGGATTCTTATTCACTCCAAAATGAACGAAGATCTACTTCACTGCCATCTGATACGCTAGACTGGAAATGCGTAGAAGCCATGCCTCTGACTGGAAAGAATATGAGTGAGTGGATGGACGAGTTAGATTCCATTGCAAGGGAAGTTGAGGCAGAGCTAGTTCCGAGAGATATAGGATGCCATTTGGTTGAAGTTTTGGATGCAGTGAACGTTGTTCTTTTTAAGTCGAGGGGTTTCAAAAGGTCATCCGTGATAGTGGACTCAAAATGTTCATACCTGCATTCAGTGTTAAGCTCTGGATATTGTAGCGGTATATCTTAAAATTTGTCTCACCAATATCCTCGTTATTTTGAGTATTTCTTAAGCCTCATGAAATTCAGAATTCTTTCCCGATTGCTTCATTTTTATTAATGTAATCTGACATGCTGTTTAACTTATATACAGCAATTTTGCTTAGCGTCATTTACATCGAAGTTTGTCGAAGACTTAATCTAACCATTGTGGGATCTCGAATTGGAGAAGAATTCTTGATATGGCCCCAAACCGGAAACCCTGAGGTATGTTGATTTGAGCAAATGAATGTTTTGATCTTTTCGTTGGCATGTCCATATACTACTTCTGGTATATTCCTTCAGAATTTACGTTGATCTCTAGTCTCATTGAGTTGGTCTGTCTACATTTGCAACTGTTGTAGGAGCTATTCAAGGTTACTTCTGGTCACAGCTTGTTTGGTATTGTTAACGGGAAGTGCGTTGATGACCCTAGATCAATGGCATCGGACATCAATAGCAATTCACTGTCGGAGCTTGAGATTGCAACAAACCGAGATATTATCGGAATTGCTTTGGCTAATCTCATGGTGAGTTTTGTTCTTCTAAAAGGTAGAATCTGTTGGACGTTTTAAGCTTGTATTTATACATCTCATGGTGTTATTTATGAATATTAATGTCGCCATTCATAGATTTGGCAAAATAGTTCTTTTTCCTAAACTAAAACTAAACTGAACTAAATGAAGTGAAGTTCACTGAAATAGTGTACTCGTACTATTACTATAAAGAAAAGAAGAACGGGAAAATTGGAAAAATATACAGAACCCCTTCTATTATATGTATTATCCTTTCCTGACATTATCGGAGGTTCCTACACAGAGAATTCATTGGAAACGTGCGTCAAGAGCAAATCATGGTTTGATGCTGACTTCTCCACTTAGGTCTGTGGATAAGTCTGACGAGAAGTTTAAGAAGACTGATGCTTCAACTGTACCTTTGCTGAGGCCTCAAGATTTGAGGTAAAGATCATATACTCTAATTGTGTCCTTGTTACTACCGCTGGTTCCCGTTCCTGATTAAGCAGGCCACTTTGTGTTGTCCCTACAGGTTCAAGATGCTAATATGCAACATTTTGGCATGAGAAAAGGAGAACCGCGAATAATTTTGGCTACATTATTATTCTTATTGATTCTAACTTCCTACAAAATAAAAAAACTTGATCTACTATGCTGCAATATTGCATGAGTTTTAATTCCTTCATCTGGTTTTTTAGTTAAGCATAATTAGGTTCCCAGAACCTTCTCATTTATAGCACCATTTGGTTTGACAAAGTGCTTTGCATATCTAAACTCGGTGGTCTATCCGAATATCCGTGTTGTTCGGATTCTCCAAAAATGTTGTCGCACCTATGTCTGATTCTCCAAAACTGCACTACTTTTGGAGGATCCAGCATATTCACCAGTTGATATTTCTTTGGTCTGCCAAATATGTCTTACTTGCACTAATCTTTAGATATGACTGTTAAGATTGAAATCTTTCGAGTTCACATCAGTGTATATCCATGTCCATTTCTGCATCCTAGTATTTCGATAGTTTGTTTTCATCCAACATGGGATTACCTCGACTTGGCATTTGATTATCATCTCTAGTGCATTAACTTTTTATCCGAAATGTAGAAGCATGCTTGACAACGTTTCTCAGGTGTTCGTTTTATTAGTTTAGGCGAGTAAGAATATCTTTTTTCAGTAGAAGTTTTGACCTTAGCTATCCATGTATTAATTTGTGTGCAATATATTTCTCGCTTGTAATGACAATATATGTGGGATGGTACCAACTTTCTAGGCTGGCTATTATGGCTTCGCAAAGATTGCTGATTCTGCAGCCACACAATTGGTCTCTGAGGAGAGACCACGGCATGATGTTGTACTATAGCAGGTAAACAATGAAACTCGAATGAAATATAACCGTTTCTGTTCTTTTCCTCGATTTTGCTGAAACATTTCATGCTATCAACAAATTTTGACAAAATGAACAAATATCCAGGGAATACGAGGAGGCGGTCCAGGAGCTTAGCATTTGCATGGTCTTTGCACCAGAAGAAGAGGCTGAAGTTCTAGAGGCATTTGTTGAGAAGTTACACCTACTACGGCTCGAGTCATCATGGAAGAATCTGGAACGTAAAGGTCGGTTAACAGTTACTTGACTTGTTTGTTCCAAAAACTTGTGCTCTTTCTAGCTTGTTATAAGAATATAACATATAGAACTTTAGCTGTAATAACCTCCTTTTTTGACTTGTGTAAATACTTTCCTTGTTTCAAAAATGAGATGAATGACATAACTTGAGTAGCTCAACGCTATATGTATGAGCGAAAAAACAAGTACAAGTGGTGTTAGATATACATTTTTAGAACCCACTCGATACTCGTAGTATCTAATTCTTGATTCGCCACTGCCTACTGGTGCTCATTTGGTCATTTCTCATGCCAGAAGAGGACTGTGACATTATTGTTGTATCTTCAAGCTGAGTATAGTGCTTAGACTAGGACTCATGGTCTATGTTGCTCGGATCCTCCGAGAAGTTGTTGCATCTGTGTGTCAGATCCTGTAAAAATCCATATAAACTTCAATATCTTCAATTTATAGAAGTTCAAACTTTTTCCTCCAAGAAAATGGTTCGTTTTCCTTTTTCAATGTAAAACATAATCATAGTAAAATTCAAATATATAAGGTAGAAAATTCAGGATAAATCAGAACATGTTTATTGTTATTTAATGCAGCTAATTATACAAGCTTATGGCTGATTTTGAGGATTATAGATAGAAAATAATTTGTTGCTTAAGTAAGCACATAAGCTGGTTGTAGCTTTGCTTATCTAATCTATAAAAAGTTGATAAGTTTGTTAAATAACCTTTACCAAGAATCATATGTTAAAATAATCTTATAATAATTTAACAGATCAATAATGATATATATATATATATATTTTATATTAATATAGATACCAATTATTGTTATTTTCCACCATAGAATCATTCTAATTGTTTATAATTTCTTCTACTAATGTCCTAATCCATGGTGTGTCATCATTCTTGAATCTTTTGATTATGCTTTGAACTAATGGGTTAGGTAATTGGGTTGATAATGACTTTATTGATGTGGACATTGAAGTTGTTTTCCTAATTATTATTTTTTATTTACATTATTAGTTGGAGTTGGAGATAAAGATTGACAAGCCCGCCCCCTCCCTCTCCTGGAGAACAATGATGGGCTTGTGGTGGATTATTGTTGTCCATAGGGAGAGGGTCTAAGAGGGGCGGGTGTACAAATAGATTGCAGGAAAGAGTGTGTCTAGTGGTTAGTGAAATGAATGCAAACTTAGAAGACTAAAGTTTAGATTCTAATAGGAAAAAAGAAGGAAGAAGATGCTTCTTCTTTGGTTATTTTGAGGTTAGGGGTGTATCGGTAACAGTCTAGATTCTGGAAGGATAAAGTCGTACACACTGCTCTCTCCTGAAATATGAACAATGTTAAACTCAGGTCTAATATTGGTTAATATATCGTTCAACTATACAAACAAAATATTTTGAGCATTGTCTAATATTTGCAATAATAACTCACAAAATGATCTAACGTTTTTGCATAAAATTTTCAATTTACCACAAAAGAAAATTTTAGATTGTGATCTAAAAGATTCACGAGTTGAAAGAGAAATGAAAAAGAGAATAATTTATTAAATAGTTATCTAAAAAGGGGATAATTGATAAAATAATTTATGAAACGTATAAAATAAATTTTAAATTAAATGGTTTTATCAAAGAAAAGATCAAATAAGATAATTGAATGAAGATACGTCAACTTTAACAACTTCTAGATTACAAGAATTTATTTTCAAACTACATAAATATAAATAGTTAGGTAGCAATAATTGTTTTATTTTAATAGATAGTAGACCTTTTTAATTTTTATCAATGAAAGGGGCAAAATAGAATTTGATGTCACTTAGCTAGGTTAATTACAAAGTTAGTTGGACGTACGTTAGGTATAAATTCACACTTTTTGTCATGTTAATTAACTCCAAATATGACGGATTAATCAATGTAGGACTTTTTAATTTTTTTTTATTGATTATCAATCTATCACAATCCTCTGTTTTATATTTGTCAAATAATAAGAAAACGATCGAGAGGGGGGCCAAAAGACCGTATAAATAAAACCCTAATTAAAATAAATGAGATTTATTTAATTGATTTTTTTTAGTCTATTCTCAACACAAAAAAAGATTCATAGATTATTAATATGCATGCACTCATTAATGTGAAACTTCATTGTTACGAGATTTTAGACTTCACAGGTAAAACCTCAAGATAATAGTTTAGAAATTCTTCTAGTAAAAATTTGAGACTCCGTGATCAAAGTTATTTCTCAAATATAGAATAAAAAATAACCGATGATGTACATTTTCTACTAATTTACCATACACTATAAAATAAGTATTTTTTTTTTACTTATTTTAAAAAAAGCTATTTTCATGAAAAATATTTTCCTTCGTAATAAACACAAGTGATATGCTTGTTTGGTGTATTATTACCATAAAATAATACTTCTTCTATGTCATTTTAGGTGATGATATTTGATTGGATCTAGAGTTTAAGAGAAATATATTTAATTTAATTTTTAGAGAAATTATAAATATTTGCATGATTATAAAACCTTATATTTAAGTATACTTCCTAGTTGTTAACTCTTAAGTGATAAATTAAAAAGAACCCATATTTTTCCGATACTACTAATATAAGAAGACTAATTTGAATAATCTATCCTTATTAACTTTTTAATATTGGATTACATTAATTAATCTATAGCTATTAGGGTTTTCGAGTATATGTACACTTCGAATTTTGTCACTTCTAACAATTATTATAGTAAATTCGATATTACTATCAAATGGCTTACACCCTATATATCAATGATGAATTTAAATTTAATTTTGACGGTACTTGTTATAATCAAACTTCTATCAACAATATTAGAGGAATTTTCAGAGATAATTGTTATTTACTAATATAATCTTTGAATGTAGGTACTATCTGATGAAATTGGAGAATTCTCATATTCAGAATAGCTTTGGAGAAGACCACAAAATGACTTATTTATTATATTACTAATAATAGAAGAGTACAAAAAAAAATTAATTTGCAGCAAGGACAAAAGATGATTGCTATAATATTAGCAAATTTAATCGTATAGATTGTAACAATTTGGAATTTTTTTGAAAACCTCAAACCAAAAAAAAAAAACTTATTTGTCTTTCAATTCTATAACAACAAACACTACCCGTAAAGTTAAAAAATAATAATAATCTATAACATGTAAAATATCTTATTATATATATATATATATATATATATATAATATGGTATATTTTTAAAATGTAAATCGCGGTCTCAAGCCTTTGAATTGGGGTTTACAAGGAAAATTAGAAAATCAAATTAAATCAATGAACAGAAAACGATATTTTTTATTTGGTTTTAATTTTAAATTTTAAAAGACGATAAAATTTAATTAAATTCTGATTTAAAACAAAAAAAAATAATTGAAACAACTAACCAAATCGACTACATAAATATTTGCATGTGAGCGTACATATGCATAATTGCACTCTTAATTATAATATAAGTGTTTGTCTTTATAGTAATCACTTTACTGTTTAATATGATTTATAGTTTTTATTTGATAAAATTCAAAAATCTAATTTATGTTAATATAATTTAATCTGTAATTATTTAGTTATTCATTACTGTTCAATTAAATTATCGTTAAAATATACTGTTATATTATGTCAAGATTTTTAATTTTTTGCATAAAAATAATATTCATTGTAAGATTTTTTTATGTTCCTTAAAAATGGTTAAATGCTTAAAATATATACAATTTAAAAAAAAAGAAAAGTCACATATATAACTTGATTAGGTATATATTTCCTCTCTTTTGTTTTTCAAATATTAATTATTTTGATAATGTTATGCTAAAATATAGTCCATTTTATATTTGTTTGATACTATATTTTCATATATTTAAATAAAAATCGATAATAAACTGAATAAACCTTAAAAAAACGAAGCTAAAAAATCGACTTGATTGATTTGATTTGATTTTAATATTTGAAAAATCAACTAAATTAATTTGGTCATCTTTTAGAGAACAATCAACTTATGAATTTTTTTAAAAAAGGTAATACTATTTGAGAGCGTTATCTCGGAAGATGAATTTTATAATACCCAATTTTGATTTAATAAGCCTTATACGAATATCGAACGGAGAAAAAGATAATGTAAATTACTAAAGTTAATAAATAAATAAAAAAAGCGCGACCTAACAACCCCTTGGACGAGTCCTCGCGAGTCATGAGCTACGCCGGCCACCCTCTCTCTCTTTCCCGTTTGACTTCACCGCCGTTTCCCCTCCTTCCTCCGCCGACCACCGCCGTGTTCTCCGCCGCCACTGGTTACACTCCTCTTTTCTCTCCCGTTAAATTCCATAGGCTGTCTCTTCTTCGGAGTTCAGGCAGCCGAGATAACTACATTGGAAACGGCGGTGGCGGTGCTGGTGGAAACGGTAAAAACAACGGAGGTAGTGGCGGCAGTGATTGGTGGAGCAATTTCTTCAATTTTGATAAGAGAAGATTTCTTCTCCTCCTTCCTATTTTTAGAAATGAAGATACTTTTATCGATTCCGTATTATCGTGTAAACCACTGTTATTGTTCCTTGTATCAGCTTCTTCTTCAATTACTTGCTGCTTACTGTTAGCTTCATTTGTACAAGCAAAAACTAATAATGGAGAAATTGTGTATGAAATTAGAGGAGGAAAACGGTTTGAACTTGTGCCAGATTATTCAAAGGATGAATTTGTTCTTACTAAGACAATGTGGTCACGGTTATTGCCTGATTCGAAATCGGGGAGTTTTGTTTCCAATTTGTGGATGCAATGCAAGGAATTAACGACGACTTTGTTGCTTCCTGAGGGATTTCCGGAGAGTGTTACAAGTGATTACTTGGAGTATGCCCTTTGGAGAGGGGTTCAAGGTATTGCTGCACAAATTAGTGGTGTTCTTGCAACTCAGGTACTACTCTCGTGTTAATTAAAAATATATTAGCCCAATGTTGAAGTAGTTATTTGAGTCTAATGAATTTGGATTTGATTAAAAAGGTCTAATTTTGTTGGGATAGTCTGTTGATTTGGACTTAAAATGATGAACCACTTTGTTAGCTCAAGCTGTCATCTTATCCTAGAGCATGTCAAATGTCGCGACACACCAAATCGAGTGAGTCAAATAGGATTATGTCACATGCTAAATGATGTGACATACCTAGTCAAATAAACAAATTTCTCTACATGCAAGCATTCATGTGTTCTAGCATTCAAAGATCAAGAATTAAATCAAAATCAAACTTCAAACCCTTGGATTAAAATACATCATGTTCTAGATAAAACTCATAGGCACTTGATTAGCTTCAACCTAAGATTAACCAAGCTTCTTTTAGTCATGCAATTTTAAGAAATGATTTACTACAGAGAGTATATACCCCGTCTTTCAAACACACGTATCTCCTAATTGAAGTTGAAGATAGTGGGATGTTAACCAAGTTGTTGACTCATACTCCACTAATTGGTTGGTTTGCGAGTTCATGGCTATTTTAGAGGAATTCTCTCTAATTGGTCGATTGGACTTAGAACATAACTAGAATTCTGATCGATTATCTAAAATGTGGTCTCCTCAGACTCTTAACCAGCGTAAATTGAATGTTACAAGCACCCTTTCAAGCCTAGAATGCCAAATAATTCAAGGAGAGATAGTGATTCCACATGCCAAATGACGTGACATACCTAGTCAAATCAAAGACCAATAAAAACATGTCATGTGTACAAGTGACATGTTTTGTCCAATCAAATGTGGCATTGTCACTTTTTTGCCTCTACATTCCTTTTGGTGTACTTTCGAGGTTCCTATATGTTGAGAACCATATTATGGTGTAGGTTCTCTTTTTTGGTGTATGGGTTGTATACGAGGTTCCCACAATTATTAATAAAATACTTACCTTATCAACAAAAAAAGTGGCCTTGTCAGTTGTCACTATTTCAATCTTATTGATCGGGTGATTCAAGTCAACCAAGCAAATCAAAGCTCAAAGGAAAAGAGTTTGTTCTCATTGCAATTCTTTTCTCTTCCACAACTATTAACAGGATTCCTCATAACTCAAAAGAGATACCAAGATTCATAACGAGTAACAACTAGCAAGAGAGCTCGTGGATCATTGAAAGTTTAATAGATTTATATATACTTTTGTTTGTTATTTCTTTTTTCACCTTTGTTGTCTTGAATCATCTGAGGAAGAAAATCATATGAGTGAACAATGCTGATTGATTTTTCATACTCTGTTATGTCTAGGCCTTGCTTTATGCTGTTGGATTAGGGAAAGGGGCTATTCCTACTGCTGCTGCTGTCAATTGGGTGCTTAAGGATGGCATTGGATATCTAAGCAAGATTCTTTTGTCGAACTATGGCAGGCATTTTGATGTCAATCCTAAGAGCTGGAGGCTGTTTGCCGATCTTTTGGAGAATGCTGCTTATGGCCTAGAGATTTTGACCCCTGCATTCCCACATCTGTTTGTTCCTATCGGAGCTGTTGCTGGAGCAGGGAGATCAGCTGCTTCCTTAATCCAGGTAATATTTTTTGAAGCCAAGTGTGAATCTGATCATGATTAAAAAGGGCAATGTTCTGATCTGCATGCCTTACTGCAAATCCACTGTTTTGCTGGTATTGTGTCTCAAACATGTGCTGCAAGTTTCTCTTAGGTGTTTCATTAAATTTGTGTAATTTTTATCTTCATTACAGAGAAGAATTGGATGTTATGCCCAAATACATCTCCTCACCCCCATCCCTGAAGGAAAAAAAGAAAAAAAAAAGAGATTAAGGTTCATACAGTAAACAACGATAAACAAAACCTTTGTCTTACAGGCTGCTACAAGGAGCTGCTTCTATGCGGGTTTTGCCGCTCGGAGGAATTTCGCTGAGGTAATTTCTTTACTTCTATATTCTTACTTTGGTTGTCAAATTATGTTGGGGTCATGAAACTTCTAATGTTCCAGCCTCTCTTGATTATACACTAGAACCACTCATGTATTTGTGCACATATGCCTTGTGAGGACTGAGGAGTTACCAGAAGAATTCCATTCTGAATCAGTTACTAATAGCAGGTGATTGCAAAGGGTGAAGCTCAAGGAATGGTGAGCAAAGCTATTGGAATCATGCTTGGCATTGCACTAGCTAACTGCACCCGTTCTTCTACATCTCTTGCTCTTGCCTCTTTTGGAGTGGTAACTTGGATCCACATGTTCTGTAATCTGAAGTCATATCACTCAATTCAACTAAGGACTTTAAATCCTTATCGTGCAAGTACTTCTCTTCTCTTGAGTTTTTATTTCTTATATCATAAGATACAAACAATTAATTTGAAAAGCACAAGGAAGTTTACTTTGTATTCTGTATTTTGTGTGTTAAACTGTTCAGTGGATTCTTTTACATGAGAGTGGCCTATTATTCTCGCTTCCATTGATAGAATGAGTGTTCAAGAGGACCTATTACACAATCACTTTTACTGTTGGAAAGTACATCTCAGATCTAGTTATAAGTTTCTGTCCTGAATGATGTAACATAAGTGAAGGAGAAGATGTTATAGTGATGTATTATGGAACATGTGCGTATGCATATGCATTGACAACTTATATGACATGTACCTTGCAGCATAGATCGCATTATCATTACAATTTGGATAAGCATTTTATATATTAACTTTATTTATTAACTGCTGGAGAAGTGTTGCTTTAATTTAATAGAAATCTTACTAAGCTATAAGAGGTAGCTGAAACTTGTCACGTAATCTGTCCTTGTTTAATCTTATGTTAGCGACTCTTTTTTGATAGGTCTAGTCTTCAGTGAATATCTGCTCAGTGGTCTAGTTCCTTCTGTTAAAGAGGTCAATGATGAGGAGCCCCTTTTTCCAGCTGCTATTTTAAATCTAAAGGCAGCATATGAAGTGAGTTTGCTTTCACTTTTACTAGTTTCGTAAGATATCTTCCCTCATATCTATGCAAACCTCAGAACCTGTAAAGTTCTTTTGTGTGTGTGTTGATGTTTTACTATGTAAACAAATTTTCATTTATCCTCCAAATTTATAAAATACACTGCAGGGATTTCTGGTCTATGTTTATGCAGTAAAACGTGTTTCTTTTGTGTCTGCGTGTGTGTGGGTTGGGGAGGCGGGGGGCAGCAGGGGAGCTGGGTATTCTCTTATATCATTCTATAAATTGATGACATAAAAGATGGATATCTCAGAAAGACTATTTTTGTCCAGCTTAACTGTTTTATCAAGTTATAGAGGACAAATGAGGTGTTCTCATGTGCAACTACTAACATCAAATGAGATTAGGAAAATCTTAGAACAGTTGAAGAAATTAAGAAAAAATATGCTCATTCAAATACAAATGAGCAGAAAAATAATAATAACTAACAACTCGCAAGATAGGCATAACTTGAGTGATAATGAGTACCAAGGATGACCTAGTGAATAGTGACTAGGGATGGCCCTAACTATAACCCTTGTTCCTAGTTGGGAATGGGAGAATAATTTCTCTGTTGATGCCAGCTTCCAGTTGAAGATATAATTTGGTTTTGACTTGCAAACGATGAAAATAGACAATCTTCTCTGATTATTGGTCTTTTCAGACACAAACAGAAGTGCTTTCTGTTCATGCTAAGCAAGCAGCTGCAGGGATTGTGCGACGGTTGCAGCTGGGTTCTAAACTTTCTGACGTTGCTACAAGCCGAGAAGATGTGCTTGCTCTGTTTGAACTGTACAAGAATGAAGGTTACATTTTGACTGAGCATGAAGGAAGATTTTGTGTAAGTAATCCAGTCTCTCTCCTCCCCCTCATTATCTTCATTGTTGAGACATCACTTGTTTAGACAAACCTGTAAATTCCAGCTAAAGATTTTATTTGATCTACCTTCTGCAAGAGGCGTCAACTTCCTAAAAACTGGTGAATAAAGTGTTAAGAGCTCAAATTTCTGATTGATCTTCTTGAAGAACCTTTCTTTTTATCAGGAACAGTTGATCATATTTTGGCCTTTTCAGAGGGTGATTTTAGTTACTATAACTAAAGAAAGATTAACCTCCCACCTTCCCTCCCCCACCGGGACATTCACTATGAATGTTGGACATTCACTATGAATGTTGGGTATTCAAACAAGCTAAACTTAGTCATAACAAGCATTAGGCTTTGAGTGGAAAGAATAATATTGCCTTTCCTATGTTTCTTCAAGAGTGTTTATTTCATGTTCTGTGGAACTCCACTTCAGATGCAACCCAGCTATTTTGACCTACATTTTTTTTTGTATCTACAACAAAGAGAGGTAAATATGATGGTTCTGCAGAATCCATTTTGTAACTTGCAATCACCACTGTTGAGTTGTGATGGTCACTGTTTGAGCTAAAAGCAATCCAAAATTTTATGCCAGTATTAGCAAACAATGGTGGGAAGTTCTGTGATAAGAGATCAAAGAACTACATGCTCTTCTTCTTAGTACAAAAATTGTTCAGCAATTGCATCAGTGTAGCTCCCAAAATACCTTAAGTTGATCACCAAGCAGTATGGTGAACCTCATAAAAATGGTGATTGAGATCTAAGGTTGGCTTTCTTAAGTGTGAATTATTGGAGTTAGTGTTGGTAGAATGAAATGTCATTTATAGATATTGAACTGTATAAATAAGGGAGAAACTCTCTGAAGGGAAAATTAATGACTCATGAGTCGTATATATCATTCACTTAGCAGGAAAAGTGAATACTCCAGTGAGTGACAAATATCAGAGAGGGAGGGGGAGTTGGATGAGTAGATTGTTAGTAAGCTTGTTTTACTTGGAAATTTCCTGATTCAATTCCCGTCTTTATCTCACTCCTGCTTTCCATTTCTTCATTGAAATGGATGGAGGGTGGTGGTTTGACCTTATGCTTAACTACCATTTTTACATTTACTTTGTACTTGTTGGAGCAGATTGTGCTGAATGAAACTTCATCCCCACAAGATATGTTGAAGTCATTGTTTCATGTCAATTACCTGTACTGGTTGGAGACAAATGCAGGAATCAAGTCGAGCAGTGTAGCTAATGACTGCAGGCCTGGGGGAAGGCTGCAGATGTCTTTGGAGTATGTTGAGAGAGAGTTTAACCATGTCAAAACTGATGGTGAGGTAGCAGGTTGGGTAACTGACAGTCTCATCGCGAGGCCTTTGCCAAATCGGATTCGCTTGGATTACACAGCTGTATCTTCTGTTGCAGAAGGTTGATCGTATATAACAAGACACTGTTCCTCTGAACAAGCTATTGTTTCCCAGCTTAAGTCAACCCTTCATACCCTGTATACCTGCCAAACCATCATGATGGGTTCACTTTGGATTTGCATCTGCAGGCAGAAGTGGTTGAAAACAATTGGTAAAACCCATTTCGGTGACTGTACAATGAGCTTGAAATGGTGTCATGGATCAATAATTGGACGATGCAGTATGCTGGTTTTGAATGGGGTGAGTATTCGAATTTGTTTCTGAATGCTTGATTTCATTGCTGCCCATCTGCTTGCTATTCATTCTATCAATAGCTTTGAAGTTCCATTGATCTTGAATCTACACTGCAACATGTGGAGCTTCTCCTCCTTCGTTCTTTCATGATTTAGTTATCTTCTTACTCCTATTTTCCTGTAAGTAAGTTTACATCTAGAGGCCAGAGCAAACACTTAACTCTATCGAAAAACAAAAACAAAAAACTTTACTCTAGAATCTCCATCAAGTTGGAGTTGGGGGTGAGATTTGGTAGGATGTTCTGTTTCCCTGCAGCATAATGGGAGATGATGAAGTAGTTGAGTTTGGTCGCCATTTTTACACTGTTACCTTCAATTTTTTGTGCTAATGAACGAGCATGTTCGTGTCAACGACTTGTTAGTTTTGTAGAACTTTTGCATACAAGCTAGATTGGATTATAATTTGGTGAGAGATAGATGGTGAAGATCTGTATCTGAGTTTGGTGGCTCTATAGCTCATATCATGTTATTTTGTGACCAATTTTACAGTTATCCTACCAAATTTGAATATGGTTCTTCTAATCTCATTTTAAAAATTGAAGCTACTTTCTCTTCACACTATTATAATTTGTACTTACCTTTGTTTGGAAAGCATTATAACTTGCTGATTCTTGTACTGGTTCTGGGAATGTGCATTGCATATTTATCTCAAAATATTAAATTTTGTATTGCAAATGATATACTTTATCCCCTTCAAATCTATTGGTATTTACTAAAAAAGAAATTAAAAAAATCATCATTTTTATGCTAGAAAGTACAGTTCTTATTAAAAAGAATATAACCTTAATTATAAAATTGACTAAAGTGCATAAAGTAAAAATAACTAACAATTGTACAAATACAATTTTCAAATGAGGAAGCTAAAATACTACATGCTAGTTAGTATAATATGTGTGAACGTTATAAACTTTATATATATATATATATATATGTTGTCACGACCCAAAATGAGTCGTGAGTGGCACCCACACTTAACCTCCTAAGTGGGCGAACCAAGGAATCCAAACCCTAACATATATCAATAATTCAACTACCAATAACAACAACAATGCGGAAGCTCAAAACTTATTAAAGTAACCAATCAAATAAACCTCTAAAGTTTAACACTTATTATCACCAAAATTTGAAAGTCACCACATCAAGGACATCTAATCTTCAAATACGAAGTTTAAGAGTATTAAAGACACCAAAATAAATGAATAAAATAGTTTATGTCCGAAAACCCATGACCAAGAGAATCCAACACGAGCTGGAATGAATAGCTCACCCTGAAACTTGATGTGCTGGAGACTGGCTAGAGCTGAGGACGAGTCGAAGTCACTGATACACTCGTTGCACTCCACAAAAAGAAAACAAAGAAAAACACAAGTAGGGCTCAGTAGAGGGCAATATGTACTGAGTAGATATCATCGGCCAACCCAAAATAGAATTAATATGTAATGAATAATAGTATAAAATCAACTATGACACTTAGCAAGTGGCAAGCAACAAACACATCAACCAGTGTCAACAACACTAAAGTAAGTACGTAATCAGTCAACAATATCAAGATCACACATGAGGACTCATGCCTCCAAACCAAACTAATTTGGGAATTGAGTTATTTGAGATTGAGTACATTAAGTTAATTCAATATCTTTTTCCTTTAATGTTACCGTGTCGGAACGTGACACTCCGATCCAATCGGAATGTGACACTCCGATCCAACTATACCGTGTCGGAACGTGACATTCCGATCCAACTATACCGTGTCGGAACGTGACACTCCGATCCAATTATACCGTGTTGGAACGTGACACTCCGATCCAATTATACCGTGTCGGAAAGTGACACTCCGATCCAATAATACCGTGTCGGAACGTGACACTCCGATCCAATAATATCATTAATTTATCATTTACTATCACCACTTTTCAATTCATTAACAATATTTCATCAAGCCTTCTTTATTCAAGGCATCACTTCGATAGATACGGTTTAAAATTATAAATTCCACGGTCTTAGGATTTCAGACCAATCACAAACCACACAACCAAGCTACACAATCACACAATCAAGTACATAGAGAACTTCACAATATCATTCAATGCATATCAATCACTATTAAGAGTCTATCTATCAAATAGAATAAACTACAACCTACCTCCACCGAAGAACCGAAGTCAAGCAAGCTAATTCTCCAATACTTTTTCTTTCCTCAATGCCTCCGAACCTTTCCAATCTATCAAGTATATATGCATAATTTGTAAGTTAACAAGTCTATAAACACTTATATTATTCTATGTCTAAGCCTAGACCCAAAAACTCACCTAATTCTATAATCAATTTCCTAAAGTTCAAACCTAAGGGCAAGTCTTAATTCCTCCAATTGGCATAACTTTAACGATATTCAAATATTATAATATACCTAATATTTAATTACCTATCTCAATATATTATAACTTACCTTATATTATGATAATAAAATAATATTAATTAAAAATGGAAGGTTACTGGTGATGAACCAGTGGTGAGAACCATGCTAACTCTTAACACCTATGCCATAAGTAAAAACCTGACCTATTCAATTGTATAAACTACACTTCACTGGAGTATGTTGACAACTTCAATCTATTACTATATGATGGTAATAACTAACTCAATTGTCAATCATTAATTGATCATTAAGAAGTCGTACAATAATGCCAATAACTCACATGAATGACTAACCACGTTTTCCATCAATTTTTAATCACTATAGTATCCATTCTTCTCAATTATGTTACTGTCATTACCCAGACAAACCCACAACAATTTATCCCCACCATTTTCATATACACAAGTTGTCATATCGTCCTTCTAATTCATTATCCAATTACACCCACACACATATATATATATATATATATATATATATATACTCACATGAATGACTAACCACGTTTTCCATACAATTTTTAATCACTGTAGTATCCATTCTTCCCAATTTGACCAATCATTACGTTCCTCAACTTTGCACCTTTCAATTATTTAATCTTTTTCCACTATTCATCATACAGACCCACTAACGATAATTAACCAATAATATACAATTAGAATGCTGGAAAAATTTCGGTGAAACAGTTACCTGAAGCCGTCTTTCCAATCTTTGCGACTCTTTTGGTTTTCCTTTCTTCTGCAGATTAATTATTAACCCTAATTATTATATGTCTAATTATAAAAGAGGTAAAATTTGCTCACTACTAATTTTAGTGTTAATTCTTTAATCACCAAATAAATTAATTATTAAAACTACCCCACTAATTTAATAATATAGTTACGAATAGTCCAAAATACTCATTTAGAATCTATCGAAAGAGTATTTTATGCAATAGAAAACTCTAGTACTCAAAACGACCAAATGAGTCGTTACATTAGATACCAATTTACCCATCGTTCGTCCTCGGACGATCAAAAGAAGGTGAGGGTAAGAAAGGATAGTTGTCTCAACAATTTCTTCAAAATATTAGTACCCAAGGTCTCATATAAAAAATATCAATCCAACCAACTGGAGATCTCTACACCTCCTCCCATACAATGCCTCAAATGGGCCATCTCAATACTCTAATGATAAATGTTATTGTATGTAAACTCTTCTAACAACAAAACTATTCCCAAGTGGACTCTTCAACTGACCGATTCTCCAACTAGACCTTGACACAACCGTCGGGACAAATATTATCTAACATAACCATGATAAAATCCTTAATCAATATTGGCTACAATCAGGAGTGAACCTGAACCAATCACCACACACTCATAATGCACAAGCCATCATAGATCTTATCGAGATTACATCCTCACAACATAATATTTCCTCGAGCTTAAGCTATAAAAATATGATCTTTAGACATCAAGCAATCATCAAGGAGAATCGAACTCATCTGATCCAAAGATGGAAATGATCAAGTACCCACCATCGAGTGATGCACCCAAGCATACAAAACCTCTAACAACACTATCGAAATGCTAGATTAGTAGCTATTATAGACAAACCTTAAGAATGACAAAACTAGACCCAATGGTCCTCACACTCAATCACACATAGCCAAAACATGATACCGATGATGAGATAAATCTTAAGTCTATCGAACAACTGTAAATTTCATAGTAGCTCTCCTATAAATTCTCATAAACAAAGTTGTGCGTGTTGAATCACTAGTATATTTCAACTATCCCAAACAACACCAAATCTTCCCTAACTGAAATGAACAAGTCTAACCAAGGATGCAATCATACTAGGAGGACAATCACAAAATCGGTACACCCGATCCACTACTAGGGACTCACCCATAGAAGCGAAAACACACACGGACGTAGAAAGTGAATCATACTCTAAACCACGCCCATAATGAAGTAGTTAGTCACATAAGAATGTACATAACCAAGCTCGAATAACTCTAGATGCTCCTTCCAGAGTGCCCATATCAAACATTTTCATTCACCTGACTCTATCTCTTTGATTATTTTTTTAACCTACCCACAATCACCAATTTAGTCCCTATTATAATTGCACACATACTTAGTTTATCGAACCCCACATCCACTGAAGTCAACACTCTTAATACTACCAAAACATCATCACCACATCGATCATCTACCTTACCACCAAAACATCATTAGGATCAAAGTATTCTTATCACATACATGTTCAAACTATGGCTATCTTTCTTTCTATTTAAACATATCATGACAAATACGAGTCTCAAACAGGGCTAATAAAACTAATTTCAAATTTGATAGTACCTTTCCCATCGAGGTACAACAATTGATCACATCTAATGTCAGCTTCACGCAATCATTCATGTACCACACTTCAACTACCATTCAAACTGTCATATACCTCATGCCACAACTTAGAGAAATTCTTGGTCACTCAAATAATTCTGTATGCTATAAGCTCGTAACCTCTATTCAACATCAAATGTCTATGTAACACATCATAACATTCTATGTAGTCCCATCAATGGAGTAGTATTAATCCAACTCTAAATTCTTAATAATCATGTAGAATTATATCTCACCTTGTTCATCATTCTTAAGTCATCTATCATAATTTGAGCAATCTAACCCCACGTAAAACTCTAAATTTTCCATACCTCATTGTTTGCCACCCAAACCAAAACTCAATCTTTATAAAATTCGATGATAAACTCCTAGTAAGTCTGTACCGAACTAGTTCACATCTCACAGTCATATCTAAACTCATAGGCAAAAATCAATACAACCTTCAACTACACCCCAAGGGTTTCTACGAGGTCTTATTCCTTCACTTTTCTCAAACTCTTCCCATGGTGCAAAATTCTAAATATCTTGACCCTTCAATATATCCGACTTTTGGTTCTCTAGCTCGCTTACCGATCTCATCCTTTTACCAACAACCCATGACGTTTTACTTCACACTCTAAATCAAAACTCTTAGGGAAACCCTTCCTTAGATCCCTTAACAATAAAAAGTAACAAACTTTATGGTCCAAAACATGCATAAGACCTTTCACATGCTCAATACCGATGCAATCAATCATTCCTTATCTTACCAATCCATATCTTGACAAAACATATTACCATAAATGTAGACGTATAATGAAAAACAAAAAGATTTGAATTGTAAATTCAATCGTGTAACTCAATCCTCTTATCTATCAACATTAGCTCATACCTTGAAGATTTTTTGGAATTCATGTATCTTAGCTTATCATTGATCTCCTCTTCATAGATCTTATCATATCCTTCGCTAAATATTCAATAGTACTCATTACTGAACTCAAAATCACAAAAGAACTTATCGTCACACTCGAGTTGAACGTAGGTACACTCTTTTCTCAAGTCTTTTTCAATCATTTTAAATCAATATGATGAACATGTGACACTATTACCATAACCAGAGCAAACCAGATGAAATTACGCATCTTTGAACCCAATTCTCAATCCCATTGAAGATACCTTTTAAGTTCTTACAACCGGAGAAAATATTCTTACTCTCACCTCTTTCCAAAGGCTACACTCATCCCATTAATTTTATTTCATCTTCATTATGACTCCAACTCCTTTAAATTCTATTTGATTCGTGCCCCAACATCTCTCAAAACTTTCCATACAACCACGTTACTCACTAAATAGTAGAAAATTGCAGCCTTAGATACTCACAAGTCATTATTACCATACAAAATTTATTTAACCAACAATCTGTATTCTATAGTTGCATCTCAATCACAATACATCACTAACTCGTATTACCATCATGCTTAGTAAGCCCTTGTCATCACCACGAAGTCAACCTTTTCATCGATATGACACCTCAACCCAATTATATCAATCAGATCCAAAAGACTAACCCAAATTTTATACACACTTTCTAACTAAAATCTCCAATTGCATTAACCCAAGTATACTCACTGACTATCTTTATCCAGACGTTTGTCATTCCGGTATCAATCCACTCCTTAAGTAGTTATTATTCTCATTTGACAATCGATGTATTTGTCATAACCTTAGTACTACTACACCATGAAAGTCCGTTAGATACCTCACTAGAACACATCATACCTATCGATAAGATCGTACCTAAATAGCCCACACATTTCTACCCCTTGAATAGCTGCAAAACATTACCAAATATGTTATATCTTTAGCCTAAGCAATTTGCATTTTTTCTTAGATCAGGTCGATAACAAAAGTAACACACTTCATAAATCTAACGAAGTAAGCATTGGTACTATTGTAGTAGTCGTATCATGACTCTCTTTAATATACAATCAATCTATGGAATTGTAGTTAAGATTCTAACCTCAATTGGCGCAACCTAATTTCATCATTCGCTAAACCATACATGTTATGACAACTTTACTAATTGTATTTTCCAAGTAATGATGTTCATTTTCTAGTTGTCCCTTACGAAACTTCTTGCATGTTGTTACTTATCTAGATAAAGTACAAAATTTGACCTCATAGGCTGCAACACATATCTTCCGTTTCTCTATATTCAGGAAACTATCTCTCCTTCCTGCTATCGCTCAAAGTTTGGGGCATATAATTGGATAAAGAAGCTAGAAAATGCTGCCTTAAGTCATAGCTAGTGCCTTTACTAATCAACACTCAACATGAGACTACCACCACATTTTGCGTCTCCCCGAACTAGTATGTCACAAACTCAATACTAAGCCTCTCCACTATATTCATTTTATGAAGCATGTCAAAACAATCAACAATGAAAGCATAAGCATTTTCATAATCAATACCCATGAAGAATGAGGGTTTCAACTTTATGAACTTAATAAAAAAAATCATGTTGATCACTAGTCATTACAGGCCCTGTAGTCAATCGAGAAAATATACCTATTTCCAAGGACACATTTATTTTTCTTTCTAGTGTTGCTATTTCAACTTCTAATACTCCAGTACTAACCATATGTGAAATAGAGTGAATAAGTTCAGATACCAATTTATATCACCTAGATACCAATTGGATTCAAGTAGTAGCACGGAAGAAAGATAGAATGAAGTTTTTCTAAAGTCTTATAGCCTCTCGAAGAAAAGTAAAGGCGTCCCCATACCGTTCCGCAAGACTCTAGTAGACTTGTCCTTGTGTGATAAGATCACCGAACCTAACTCTCTGATACCAAGTTTGTCACGACCCAAAATGAGTCGTGAGTGGCACCCACACTTAACCTCCTAAGTGGGCGAACCAAGGA
>JAJOOO010004595.1:0-56626 GCA_029582685.1 Solanum piurae | reverse complement strand
AAAAGAACTGAAAAGTTACAAAAAATATATGTTTTCTTTAATTAAGATTAATAATAAGCTAGTATTTCTTAATTATAATTTTAGATTAGCTATTCAATTATTATTTTATTTTTATATATAATTAGCTAACATTTTCATTATTATAATTTTTATATTAATTATTAAAACATAATAATAATTTTAACTCCACTACTCTTCCCATTTCCCACAATCCTCAACCCATTCCCCCACTCCTCACACTACACACACGACACACACACTACTACTACTCATATATTACATACATAACAATCAGGAAAGAAAGGAGAAGACAGCAACACAAACGTATATAAAAAAAAGAAACAAGAAAAAACACAATCTGCACATACAAAAAAAAAACAAAAAGTAGAAAGAGGAAAAAAAAGCACACTTGTACTACTATACATTCACCCAAAAAAACACAACACAGACGAGAAAAAAAATCAGAAAACACACATCCTTGTTTTATTTTTCTTTTAAAAATTCACCAACACATTCACATCTTTTCTTCCTTACCCATTTTTTTATATCACCACAAACACATATACCATCACAAACAACCTACAAAAAGTTTGTGGGTGTTATAATCGAGCTTCAGTTAAGATTTTGCGGTATTCAACTTTACCTTATCTCTTTATTTAATTTATTCATGCAGTTTGATGTAATTTTATGACAAGTTTTATTATATTTTGTTTCATTCATGAATTTGATTGAAATGATTCATTTGTTAGTTGTTATATCTCTATTTCATGAATGAAAGTAGCTTTAATTGATGATTTTTTATTTTTTATTTTTATTTATTTTTTATTTTTTATTTATTAGTTGTGATCTCTTAAAAATGAACAAGTCATAACATTTTTCTTGTCTTGATTTAGATAATAATGATAAAGTAGGTATAGTTAGGCTAAAAAACAAATATATAAATAAATTATTGTTGTTTTATTTTATCAAACGAAAAATGAGATTTATTTTTTTGCAATTCGGTATTGTTTTCTTTGATTAGAAAGTGTACACTTAATTTTGACATCAACTTTAAGAAATTGCAAAAAATAAAAACATATGAAAAATGATCAAAAAAATTATTCTAGAAGTTTAGTATTTTACCTTATTTGTGTTTTTTAGGAATACATATTTTCTTTTATTGTTAGATCGAACACTTAAACAAATTAAAAAATATTTGTTTCAATTAAGAATGTGGTGACACATCTTTTTTGAGACATTAAAATAAACTCAAGGATGCGGTGACGCACCTTGTCCACTAATATAATTAATTTTTATTAATTTAAGGTAGTGACTTATAAAAAATAAGGTTATTAAGTGTGATACAAAGAAGACAGTTATGTCTCTAAAATGTCAAGATCGAGAATGCAGTTATGCATCCGATTTAAGACTAATAAAAATTAAACAATTAAAAAATAAGTGAACCATGGCCTTAGACACAAATTATTCAAAAACATATTAAAATAAGTATAAGTCAATAAAAGCGAACGTGCTAGAACCACGGGACTCGAGGGATGCCTAATACCTTCCCCTCGATCAACAGAATTCCTTACCCGAATATCTAGTTCATAGACCAAAATTAAAAGAGTCATTTCCTATTTATTAGGGATTCGAAAAGGTGACTTGGAACACCACAACTCAATTCTAAGTGGCGATTCTGAAAATAAAATAATCCTTAATCAATACCGTCGCTTAAATTGGGAAAACACTTATCGCCGCGCGCAAAAAGGGGTGTGACATCTCTGGCGACTCCGCTGGGGACTAACTAGAATTTGATCTTTGTTATATTGACTTTTACTTTATTTTATTATTTTATTTTATTGGATATATTGTGTTTGATGGCCTAATGTGCTACTTGCTGCTCATTTATTACTTTTTATATTTATATTGTTGAATTATACTAAATTATTTTCTCTCACGCACACCTTATGAGTCTTTGAATACACTTAACACACGTTCACATGAATGCAGTTATGCATCCCATTTTCCCTTGAGATAAAACTGGAGTGTCTTGACACCAGTGAAGGATATTTAGTCACATATCTTAGGCGGGGTTGGATCAGTAATGAAGTCGGAATAGCGCTGATACCGATAAGTTGCCCCTCCCTGGCTTGAGTTGTCCACTTCAGTAAGTCAGTCTAGACACCTATCTCCTTTAGGTCATGGTTACCACTAGTAGGCTCCACTCATTTGCATAATGTGAATTTGACTCAGTGATTTGATATAAGAATTGAGTCCGCCTAGGATAAGTATTCATCTCTTACTTGATCAATTAGATATTTTTATGAGCTACATGAAAAATGTATTTGTTTAGAAAGTCTTGAATAATAATGCATTTGTAAAAAAAAAAAAAGTTTTAATTTCTTAAAGTTTTTAACTGTCAAAACTGGACGAACTACGCACACCTGATTCTCACCCTAATGAGATAGATAGGCAACCCTCTTTGGGTTCGGTGATCTTTATTCAAAAAAAAAAAAAATAATAATAATAATAATAAAAAGCTTTTAATCTTTATCAAAAATAAGTTTTCCTTAATTTTCTTTTAATAATTAAAAAAAAACTAAAGAATTTTATCTCAAAGCTCTAAAAATAAACTTAGTTATGGAGATTTAGAAAAAATATCCAAAGATCTTAGTCATGTTCGCAAGCGTGTTACGTACGCAATCCCAAACGGATTTGATCAATGCATTATCAAATTATTTTTGTTAGAAAAAAACACAAAAAACAACTAATGATTAAGAATTATCTAACCCTAACAAGTATTATTATCCATGCATAATTAAATTAAGGTGGTTGGTTTGTGGTTAAGCTGGCATCTCATCCCCACAATACAAGGTCAAAAGGCAAAAAGAAAATGACTCACAAAGACGGAAATGAGTAAGACAATGATGAGGTCCAAAACCAGATGATTTCACAAGAAACAGTGTTAACAGAAGAGGTAAGGATATTAAGACAACAAATGGTAGAGATGTACGAAGCTTGGATGAGTGGACAAGTTCCACCGTCTTCAATTTGTGACTATCTAAATACAAATATGTCACCCACTGTCTAAGTATCGATAAGTGATCCAATTTATCCACCTGGATTTGGTCCTTATGCTAACGCATCCAACGTAGATGGAACTTCTACGATGCGTCCTTTGAGTATACCCATGGAGAGTTATCCACTTTTCGTGCCAACTGCACCGACTAATAGTGTCCCGCAGCCTATAATAGAGCCAAAATCCAACAATGATCCTCCACCTAAAGTTCAATATGATCGAGATTATACCCCTGAAGTGACTTTTAAAACTCCAGGCTCTTACCCTCACACTCATCAGTATAGTTCTCCTTTTGAAGCTGAAAAAACTGTTAAGAATGAGGAACATGAAGAAATGGCTAGAAAAATGAAGAGTTTGGAACAAAGTGTAAGAGATATGCAAGGATTGGGAGGTCACAAAAGTGTTTCATTCAATGATTTGTGCATGTTTCCCCACGTTCATCTACTCATCGGTTTTAAAACTCCAAAGTTTGATAAATATGATGGACATGGAGATCATGTAGCTCATTTAAAGAGATATTGTAATCACTGAGAGAGGCTGGAAGCAAAGAAGAAATGCTCATCGCTTATTTTGGGGAAAGTTTTATGGGAATTGCCTCAGAATGGTTCATAGATCAAGATACTTCTAACTGGCATACATGAGATGATTTGGCTCGATGTTTTGTTCAACAATTTCAATATAACATTGACATAGTCCCAGATCGTACTTCACTTGCCAACATGAGGAAAAAGAGTATCAAATTTTTTCATGAATATGCTATTAGGTGGAGGGAGCAAGCTGCTAGGGTTAAGCCGCTAATGAAATAGTCTGAAATGATTGATGTTTTCCTCCAAGTGCAAGAACCAAATTATTTTCATTATTTACTTTCCGTTGTTGGAAAAACATTTGCCGAAGTTATTAAGATTGGTGAAATGGTGGAGAATGGCATCAAGTCTGGAAAAATTGTAAGTCAAGCTGCCTTGAAAGCAACAACACAGATGATTAAAAATGGATCAGGAAATCTTGGAGGAAAGAAAATAAAGGAGGATGTAGCAAATGTTGTGTCAGACACACAAAAAAGTCCAAGGGGTCCACTTTATCAATATGCACCATCTCAAATCCATCATTATCTCCCCATGCAAGATACACAATACTCTATCGTCCCACCTCAATATGCAGTCTATGGTGCACAACCATATGCATATCCACCAAAATATCATCAATGGAGAGCGCCAACAAATCAAAATGTTAGTCCTTCTTCTCAAAATTTTCAAGCACCTTATAATCCCCGTCCAAGACAAGGATTTGAAGGAGGTCAAAGACCTGTGAATAATTTCACACCAATTGGAGAGTCTTACACAAGTGTATTTGAGAAATTGAAACGTTTGAATATGATAGAGCCAATTTCTCAAAATTATGTGGATCCACATGCAAAAGGTTTCAATCCAACAATACGATGTGCTTACCATTTTGATGCTCCAGGGCACAGTACTGAAGATTGTCGAAATTTAAGAAGAAAGGTGGAAGAGATGATTCAAACAAAGATGATTGTGGTTCAAAATGATGACCCCCCAAATGTTACTAAGAATCCTCTACCGGCGCATAATGATGTACACTTCATCGAGATGATATGTGATGACAAAGAATATGACAATTCTCTCAATTCTTAGGGAAAGACAATTGAAATTGTTGGAGCTTTCATGAAGGCTAGCGTGCAAAGTAGTGGCTGAGAAGTTTAGCTTAGTGATTGGGATACGCTCTTCTTTTATCTCAAAAAGAGTGTATGGATAGTTTATTCTGTCGTCATTTCTGCTATGCAATTCTTTTTTTATTTTATTTTAGTAAGTCGGACCTTTCTATCATTTCTCTTATGTGTTTGTTTGTTGAGTCTTGTCGTAGTTTGGGTTATTATACAGTTGTAATAAAAAAATTAGTTTGTTGTCTTGTCATCAAGTCTTTTTATTTTAATATAATCTTTATTTTGTGTGAAAGTGACCCGTTCTATTTGGCTTTTCACATAAACATCTCTTTTCAATTCAATTTTTGTGACATGATATGCAAGAGGATTTGGTAAGATCTTAAGATTATATCTAGCCATGAAATGAATACACCATAGAAGTCCAAGAGGAAATACATTCGAGGAAATGAATAAAGGACTTAAACACCTTGATACATCTTTTAGTCTCAGAAATGGTTAAAAGAATAAATTTTATTTAAATTGACGTATGCCATTTGTCAAGAAGGTGTTACTCAAATGGAGATTCTCAGCTGACAAACATGCAACAAAATGATATACATATTCATCAATACATATGTTGCAAAGAAATATTGTATGATTTTCAAGTCACATCTTAAAGGGCATTGCTTGTATTTGATATTTTTAATAATTGATATGACGAAGACATTTCATTCTACTATCCAAACACCGTGTAATCCTTTGTTACCCCTTTTGAGCCTTAATTTTATTTTCTTTCATACCCCTCTTTTGGAATCAAAATACAGTAAAAAAACAAAAGAGTCAAGAAAAGAGAAAAGTGAAAAAGAGTAAAAAAAAAAATAAAAAAAAAATGTTGGAGTGAAAAAAAAAGTCCAATAACAACAAAAATAAACTTCCTGAACTACGTTCGACCTGATTCTTGCTTTGACAAGAAACGTAGGCAGCCTTATTTTGAGATTCGGTCCAATCAAGGAAAATCTACAAAGTCCTCATCACAAAAACTGGGGCAAAAATAATAATAATATTAATAATAATTAATTATTTTTTTATTTTATTTTATTTTATTTTTACAAAAAAAAGTTGATTCCAAAAGTTATAAGTCTTAAACCTGTTACGCAGTGTCTTTGAGCTTTCACGCCAATCCTTTCTTTGTGACCCTATCCAAAAGCCACGTTACAATCCAAATAAAGACCTTCTGATCAATTTTTAAAAATGACAAGTCAAGCAAGCTTTCAGTGTTGATTATATAAGGAAAACATGTCACTCGCATAAAGAGTGAAAATGAGGGAATCTTATCAAGGGAAATCCTCGAAAGCCCTATAGGAGATCATTTGGGTTGAGAGAAATTAAAAAATGAGAGAGTCTTATTCGTGAAAACCCTCAGGGCACCGTAAAACGATAGTAAGTGAGAGATAATCAGAAAGAGAAAGACTTGTCTGTGAAAACCTTTCGAGGCACCATAAGTCAAGTGTTAGTCATAAATCTAGTGCAAAAGTTGGATTATAAAAGTCTGACTTAAAAGGTTTAAAGTTTGACAAAGATGAAGTTTAGATTGATTGGACAGACCAGACTATTTAATCCAAATTGCTTGTCATGATCATTAGAATTGACCACCACTATCAATGGAGTCCATTTATTTTTATTTTGTTATTTTTATTTTTTCTTCTCAAAAGGTCAACTATTATTTCTTCTTATTTTGTGTCGTTCAATTCGATCTTGAGTTAGTCTTCACTAAACAATGCAGAAAAATGATTTCAAAATTGGTACCATCTCTCCAATTGCACAAAACAAAGTTTGATCAGCACATCCATCATGACATGATTCAAGAAATAGTGATATGCATAGTAACTTGTCAACAATTGACAATTTTTGAGAATTTTTATGAAACAAGATTCAATTATTGTTGGAGGGTGGAAACAATATGACAAATCTGAAGTTTGAAGTTCTAAACAATTAGAGTTGTTTTCAAGATTATTAAGGTGGGTTGACTAGCAAACGGAAACAGTCTGCCCCAGCTGATATGGTTCAACATTGCAATAGCGGGAGCAATCATCTTCAAAGTCAATGCCACAAACCGACCACCACAAAAAAAAAAAAAAAAACTCACATTTTTTTTTCCTTTTTTTTTTTCCCAAACAAGGAAAATGTTGCTGCTGACATAAAGATTATCTGAAAACCTCAAATTTGAAAATCATTGCAAGAAAAGAAAATTCATGGATCACCTTTGTTTTTATTTTTTCTCCTAGGATAATCACTTCCTGGTTTGAGACGTTTACCTTTTTTCCATTCTCTTTTAGAATAAATGCTTCCTAGTCTGAACATTTTTTCTTTCTTTCTCTTGGGATATATACACTTCTTAGTTTGAGACATTTATTATTTTGAAGCTTACCATTACTAATTACTCACAAAAAATTTCTGGGGCAAAAAATAAAATAAAATGTTGTGATGATTCCATTTGATGATTCTATATAGCAAGACCCTCCTCATAATGAGAAGTAGAGTAGCAGGACCCTCCTAAACAATGAGAATTAGCGTAGCAGGACCTTCCTAAAAATGGGAATTAGTGTAGCAGGACCCTCCTAAACAATGAGAATTAGCATAGCAGAACCCTCCTAAACAATGTGAATTAGTGTAGTAGGACCCTCCTAAACAATGGGAATTAGCATAGCAGGACCCTCCTAAACAATGGGAATTAGCGTAGCAGGACCATCCTAAACAATGGGAAGTAGAGTAGCAGGACCCTCATAAACAATGGGAATTAGCATAACACGACCCTCCTAAACAATGGAAAGTAGAGTAGCAGGACCCTCCTAAACAATGGGAATTAGCGTAGCAGGACCCTCCTAAACAATGGGAATTAGAATAGCAGGACCCTCCTAAACAATGAGAATTAGCATAGCAGGACCCTCCTAAACAATGAGAATTAGCGTAGCAGGACCCTCCTAAACAATGAGAATTAGCGTAGCAGGACCCTCCTAAACAATGAGAATTAGAGTAGTAGGATCCTCCTAAACAATGGGAATTAAAGTAGCATGACCCTCCTAAAACAATGAGATTTAGATTAGCAGGACTCCTGGACAATGGGATTAGTAGGACTCTCTTACTTAATGATATTTGGTTACTTTCTTGTAGGATAAAGACTTCCTAGTTTGAGACTGTTAATTTTTCTTCTAGGATAAATACTTGCTAGTTTGAATTTATTTATTTTATTTTTTAATTTACATTTGGTAATAACTCACAAAAATTTTCCAGTGAAAACTGGAGAATTTTTTTTGTTTATTTCTTTTGTTTGTGATGGTTTCAGGTTTCTTCAAGCGAAACATGGATTTGAAATTTAAGAACAAAGTTTCAACTCTTTTCAGAATGATCAATCCCATGATAGCAAGAATCAGCTTCTTCAATGCATGTAGTAGCCTGACTTCCTGACATCTATTTCTATTCAGCTTCTAATCAAGAAAACACTTAGTCATTCAAGAGCATTTTCAAGTTGTCCTTTTGAAGAATGCCAAAAGCTCACTCTAAGCGGCGAGTTAAGCCTCAATCCAATTCAAGATCAGGATACTCACCCAAAAATCAAGGTGATATCTAAGTGAAAGTAAAAACTCAAGAGAAGCTGTATAGATAGCAACTTGTACTTTAATTTTCCTTTTGACTATTACCTTTCATTATTTTTATGTAAGGATAGGAACTGCGACTTGGAGACTCAATGAAACCTCACCTAACTTCAAACTCATCACCTCATCTCCTTGAACTACATGTGACCCGATTCCCTTATAACCCGGGATATGTAGGATGTCCAAAACCAAGACTCGGTCGCACAATTTTTTATTTTATTTGAAATACAAGTCCGGTTAAAATTTGTCACGTTATCTACTTCTTTGTCTAAAAACTCTTCGTGTTTCCGGTCAAAGAGGGGCAAACTGTAGACACGTAATTTTTGACCGAACTTAAGTTTAACACAATTTTTAGATCTTAAATATTTTATAAATCTAAACTAAATATTTATGACTTTTATCTTATTTTATTAAGTTTATTTTAAAAGATTTGAAAACAACAAAAATAGAATCATTTTTTAAGGTAAATTTTATTTTCAATTGTTTAAAAAAGAACTGAAAAGTTACAAAAAATATATGTTTTCTTTAATTAAGATTAATAATAAGCTAGTATTTCTTAATTATAATTTTAGATTAGCTATTCAATTATTATTTTATTTTTATATATAATTAGCTAACATTTTCATTATTATAATTTTTATATTAATTATTAAAACATAATAATAATTTTAACTCCATTACTCTTCCATTTCCCACAATCCTCAACCCATTCCCCCACTCCTCACACTACACACACGATACACACACTACTACTACTCATATATTACATACACAACAATCATGAAAAGAAAGGAGAAGACAACAACACAAACGTATATAAGAAAAGAAACAAGAAAAAACACAATCTGCACATACAAAAAAAAACCAAAAAGAAGAAAGAGGGAAAAAAAGCACACTTCTACTACTATACATTCACCCAAAAAAACACAACACAGACGAGAAAAAAAATAATCAGAAAACACACATCCTTGTTTTATTCTTCTTTTAAAAATTCACCAACACATTCACATCTTTTCTTCCTTACCCATTTTTTTATATCACCACAAACACATATACCATCACAAACAACCTACAAAAAGTTTGTGGGTGTTATAATCGAGCTTCAGTTAAGATTTTGCGGTATTCAACTTTACATTATCTCTTTATTTAATTTATTCATTCAGTTTGATGTAATTTTATGACAAGTTTTATTATATTTTGTTTCATTCATGAATTTGATTGAAATGATTCATTTGTTAGTTGTTATATCTCTATTTCATGAATGAAAGTAGCTTTAATTGATGATTTTTTTTTATTTTTTTTTAAATTTATTTATTTTTATTTATTAGTTGTGATCTCTTAAAAATGAACAAGTCATAACATTGTTCTTGTCTTGATTTAGATAATAATGATAAAGTAGGTATAGTTAGGCTAAAAAACAAATATATAAATAAATTATTGTTGTTTTATTTTATCAAACGAAAAATGAGATTTATTTTTTTGCAATTCGGTATTGTTTTCTTTGATTAGAAAATGTACACTTAATTTTGACATCAACTTTAAGAAATTGCAAAAAATAAAAACATATGAAAAATGATCAAAAAAATTATTCTAGAAGTTTAGTATTTTACTTTATTTGTTTTTTTTAGGAATACATATTTTCTTTTATTGTTAGATCGAACACTTAAACAAATTAAAAAATATTTGTTTCAATTAAGAATGTGGTTACACATTTTTTTTGAGACATTAAAATAAACTCAAGGATGCGGCGACGCACCTTGTCCACTAATATAATTAATTTTATTAATTTAAGGTAGTGACTTATAAAAAATAAGGTTATTAAGTGTGATGCAAAGAAGACAATTATGTCTCTAAAATGTCAAGATCGAGAATGCAGTTATGCATCCGGTTTAAGACTAATAAAAATTAAACAATTAAAAAATAAGTGAACCATGGCCTTAGACACAAATTATTCAAAAACATATTAAAATAAGTATAAGTCAATAAAAGCGACCGTGCTAGAACCACGGGACTCGAGGAATGCCTAATACCTTCCCCTTGGTCAACAGAATTCCTTACCCGAATTTCTAGTTCGTAGACCAAAACTAAAAGAGCCATATTAGGGATTCGAAAAGGTGACTTGGAACACCACAACTCAATTCCAAGTGACGACTCTGGAAATAAAATAATTCCTTAATCAATACCGTCACTTAAATTGGGAAAACCCTTATCGCCGCGCGCAATAAGGGGGATGACAGGCACTAAGGTTTTCCCTATCTTACCAAAATTTTCCTAAACTCAGTTAAACTCTGGCCCACATCACCAAGGCTGACAAAAGAGTAGCTTTGATACCATTTGTAACGGCCCAACTCACTAGTAATATTGTCCGTTTTGGGCCTAAAATTTAAAAGGCAGGGATGAAATTGGCCTAAATTTAAAGATGGCTGAAGGGAAATTTGGTATAAACTAAAGAAGGGTGTGGGCTGTAATTTATTTTGGGTCAATGGGTATTTTCTAAATTAGTTTGGATTGGCTATGAAATTGTAATTATTCTGTGTTTCTTGGCTTATTTATATAATTTCCCCTAAAAAAATATCATTTGGACCTAATACATTCATAAAGGGTGCTAGCTAAATAAGTCGGCCCATTAGTTAACCTAATCCTAATCCCTAACCCTGTCTATATAAACGCCATTACGGGAGTTGAAAAAATAACTCTTAATCGTCTTGAGAACGGTAAGAGTTATCTCTACAACACTCAATGATTTTTTGGTTGTGGAACTAGGAATTCATCCGGTCAAGTGAGGATTCCTGACAACTAGTGATTCAAGTCGTGTTTGCTGCAGACATTCGACCTACGCTAAGGATATCTATTGTAAGTCTTGAAACTAGTATTTAATCGTTATATTACAAGTTTACAATTGTTAATCGAAGTATGAGAGACAAGGTTTAAACTATTCCAATGCAGTATAAAGAAAATTAAAAAAATTAAGTATTTAAAAGGATATTTTATAAATTGTAAAGAACAAGGAAAATGTAATATTTCACCTTAGATTAAAGCACATGTTGTAAGCCTAAATCTCCGTCTTAAATGAAGTTATAATATAACAATATAAAAGAGGTTAAAAACATGTATAATTTACATAAATCTCATAGTGTTAAGAGCTAATTACATTATTTCCCTACTCTTTTCTAAATTACAAAAATTTCTTAAAATTTATGTATTCCGGATACATCACTGGACTTACAGATACATAAGTAGACATCTAGATACATATGTGAGGGATGTATCAGAGAGGAGAGGGATGTATAAGAGAGGGGATAAGACATCCGGATACATTACTGGACTTTCAGATACATCAACAGACATCTGGATACATAGGTGAGAGATGTATCATAGAGGGGAGGGATGTATCCGAGAGGGGATAGAGATGTATCAGCAAGAGGAGAGTGATGTATACAAGAGGGGATTTTTGAAATTTTTTCAAATGGGAGGAAAATTTAGAATTATGATAAAATAAGATGTGTATTTAGATAATCCTTCCAATAAACATTAGACATCACATTATCATTATTTTAGACCCGGTCCATCTATGTAGTATGCGGTCGGTATCCTCAAACCTACTTGGTGAGACTACTGGCTTAGGTGGTTGTTATAATTTTTTAGGTTTCCTTTTTTTTTTTTTAAATCAGTGATTTTCATAAATAATTTTTTCTTGTCGTTTCACGATCTTGAATTTTTCATATTGTTTTTCGTTCTTCCCAATGTTTTTTGAAAGATTAATTTATATGTAATTTTTTGGGGGTTCATTTTTTTATTTGATTGATGTTGATAAATCATTTGTACTTGTAATTTTATGATCTTGAATTTTTGAATTTATTTTTTATTTCCATTATTTTTTAAAAAAAAATTACAAATAAATTTTGGTGGTTTCTTTTTTGATTTTAGTGATTTTGATAAATCTTTTGATCTTGTGAAGAGTTGAATTTGTGTCATTTTCAAAATTTATGGGATCTAGGTCTTTATCATGTTTCTTGATTAAAAAGTTTGTTTATTTATTAACTTTCTTGTATGATCAATTTGTTGCATTTGGTCCTAGTCATTAACACTACTGTATTTTTATGTATTATTTGGGATTTTATGATTAAAAGAGTTGAGTTTTGCAATATGGTTCAATATTTTTTCTTATCACTTTTTATTTCTTAATTCATTATAATCATTTTTACTGGAATTTGATTAATTTGTGTTTAATATTTTTTTTTAACAGTTGCAAGAATTGCATAATGAGGAAGGTAATAGAACATAAATTGAAAATTTGTCCAGAATGCAATACAGATTTAGGTGCTGCCCCCTTGTAGAAAATTAGGTATATTCTCCAATTTCAATTTTTTTTACCTCTTTTAAATATTTTGAATTTTGAATTATTGTAATTTATATCATTTTTGTTAATTCTAATATGTAAATTTTATTTGAAAAGGCATGAAAATTGTATCACATAATGTGGAATAGAGAGTCATATAGTTTCTTCGTCCTATTTTATGTGAAAGTGTTACTGTTTAGAGAGTTAAAATAAACAATTTTTTTGCTTTGACTATAGTTTTCACAATTTTTTGAATAATAATTTATGTTGACTTACAATAATTTTTTTCAAATATGTTTTGAGGAATTTGAACCCAAATCAATAGTGAAATTTTGTATTTTGATGGTCGTATGTTGACTATAGGCTTAGATTGTAAAAACAAAAATACACTTCTAATGCGACCCTGGATTATTCTTCTATATGTCTATGATAATTAGAATTCTCTTTATATTTGTGCTGATGAAAAATAACAAGTACTTGATTAAACAAGTTAAGGTTATATTGAAATTGACCTAGACACCACTCTTTTCAAAATGTAAAAATGGTCATTGTCTTTTTATTTTGGATTTATTTCTCCATTTGGTTCATGTTATATGGATACATTATTTATACTCTCTCCATCTAATATATGCTAAAGTGTTACTATTCGAGGAGTCAATTTTTATTTTATTTTTTAATTCATTAGCTATGTTGATTTAGAGTACTTTTTGTTTATACATTTTAATTTTCAAGAAATAGAAGAATTTATACCCAAATTCTTAGTCAAACTAAGATGTTTTAATCCTCTTACTTCGTACCCTTTCACATAATTTGAGACAAAGAGAGTACATATTATAAGTAAAAAAAATTCAAATACAAGAAAAAGATTTTGACTCTAGGTTATGTCGAACAAGTAAGCAGTGCTGTAATTCCATTCCTTGTATATAAAGCTTATTTTTCAGGCCTGATCACCAAGTGCAAGGGATCAGAGACACAGTGCCATGTTATATGAATACATTATTTATACTTTCTCCATCCTATTATATGTTAAAGTGTTACTATTTAAGGAGTCAAACAATTTTTTTCGAAAATATTCTGATTCATTAGCTATGTTGATCTTGAGTAGTTTTTGTGTATACATTTTTATTTTAAAAAATTGAAGAAGTTATACCCAAATTCTTAGTCAAAATGAGATGTTTTAATCTTCGTACCCCATACCCTTTCACATAATTGTCATGACCCAGACCGTCGTGATTGGCACCCATACTAACCTTCTGGTGGGAGAGCCATACTACAACCCGACTAAACAACTTAACAAAAAGCTAGGCATTTAAAGATACGGAAGCATGTTTAAATGTTTAAAGAAATATGGAGTTCCAATACTCCGAAAGTTTAACAAAACAACTACCAAAACTATTGCGGAAACAACTCCTAGAACCTGAAAGTCATTGTACCAAAACTCTAAATTCAACAAGTCTAAGAAAAAGGGGTACAACCCCAACCAAACATAAGAAATATCTAAAACACTAGTCTGAGTCCGAAGAGAATGAACTAAACAAAAGAGGACCAATGGCAACATAGAAGAACTGGCTCACCCTTGAATACGGTGTCGATCAGTGATCTCCTAATCGAGGTCTGTCAGTAGCCACCTGAAGATGCCATGTACTCAACAAAGAACGAGCAAGTGTAGTATCAGCACACAACCACAGTATACTGGTAGGACCATGCGGTTACTCCAATAAGCGAAACATAGGCAAGCAATCACAACACAGTAAAAACACATATACATAATACATAGATCAATTATAACTTTAAGAGCAACATACAGTTCCCAATATCAACGATAATTAGACACAAATGTAATAATAACAGTGGTTCTCTCATGGAACCCACACCCATACTGTTAGTGTGTCGGAACGTGACACCCGATCCAATATACATGTGTTGGAAAGTGACACCCGATCCAATATATGTATCGGAACGTGACACCCAGTCCAATATATGTGTTGGAATGTGACACCTGGTCCAATCTATGTGTTGGAACGTGATACCCGATCCAGTCAGCACAACCACAATCACAATCACACCCATAATGAACAATGCTCATAGTCATACAATCAAGTAATGGGTTCATGGCATATAATTGTTCTTATACATATACTCATTTGCATTAGATTCGGTTCACATTTCCTTATTCACATACATGCATGCATACAATGAAGCAATTAACCGGCGTATATCACACAAACAGGAAATCAAACCATCACCTACCTCGAAACCAAGCTTTAATCCTCCTAAGACACTTGAGCCTTCCCTTTCCGGATTCTTTCCGCTTGTTCTTGGTCTAAAACAAATAACTTAACGCAAGGATCAATAAACAAGGCCTAATTTACCCAGATAATAACAAAACTATAATCCATTGACAAACCCAAGATCCTATTGTTCAATTAGGGCTTTTCCCACCATTAACTTCAGGCCAAAATTCTCCCCCAATTATAATTACCCAAGAATCTAAGTTCTACGGATCAAGAAATAGATTAGGGGAGTAATAATCTTACCTTTTGCGCTAGAAGTCGTGAATATCTGTCAAGAAATAGCCCTGGGTCGTCTCTTAGCTCTCAAGAATGAAGGTTTGCAAAAAATAATGAATTTGAGGTTTTTCCCCTATTTAAGTCGTACTGTCCCGCCACAACGGGACCCAACCTGCCACAGTGGCCTCGCCCTGGTGGAACTTACCCCCCCGGCGGCTTGCACGGAGACAAAGAGTCAGAATTTGAGTTCCAAACTCCCATTTTGCAACACACCTTCAAACCTTGACGTTCTAAAACTACCCCTTCACGCTAAGATCAATTTCGGGAGTTCTACTCACCCGAATTCAATTCCGTAAAGCCGTACGGGCTCCTTAACGTCTTGGCTATCTACTCATATGATAAAATTCATAAATAAATACCCCATTCATTACCAGATTTCTCTAGACCTCACCTGACTCAGATTTCGTTGAAATCTAGACTAGGTTAAAAATTTCCAAGTCACTACTCAAAAGTTTTTTGGCCCAAATTATTTCCCCATTGGCTTTTCTATAATGACAAAAACAAGTTTTTATAATAGATACCAATTTACCCATCACTCGTCCCCGAGTGATAAACTAGGAAAAACAGGCAAATGTAAGAATATAGTAGTACCTAAATCGTTGAACAACTGGGGATACTTGTCACGCACGTCCTTCTCAGTTTTCGAAGTAGCTTCCATAATCGGGTGATGCTTCCATTAACTTTCACAGACTTAATCTCCTTGGTCCTCAGCTTCTGGACATCACGATCAAGAATTGCAATCGGTTCCTCCTCATACTGAAGGTTTTGTCTAACAAAATCGAGTCCCATTTTATGATGTAATCCCCATCCTCGTGATACTTCTTCAACATGGATATATGAAACACTGGATGAACTCCAGATAATCTAGGAGGTAAGGCCAACTTATAAGCCATTGGACCTACACAGTCAAGGATCTCAAATGGTCCAATGTATCGAGGACTAAGCTTGCCCTTCTTGTCAAATCTCATCACCCTTTTTATGGGTGACACTTTAAGAAGAACTTGTTCACCGACCTGAAATTCCATGTCTCTTACCTTACGGTCCGCATATTTCTTCTGTCGACTCTGGGCTGTTAGAAGCTTAGCTTGGATGCTTCTTACCTTATCCTGAAATTTTTTCACCAAATCAACCCCCAAAGGTTTCATATCTCCAGCCTCGAACCATCCTATGAGTGATCTACATCTCCTCCCATAAAGTGACTCGAACGGTGCCATGTCTATGCTGGAGTGGTAATTGTTATTATACGAGAACTCACACAAAGGTAAGAACTTGTCCCAATTTCCTCCAAAGTCAATCACACATGCCCTCAACATGTCCTCTAACACTTGAATAGTTCTCTCAGACTGTCTGTCCATTTGTGGATGGAAAGTTGTGCTAAAAGTGAGTTGAGTGCCCAACTCCTCATGCAATTTTCCCCAAAACTTGGATGTGAACTGCATACCCTGGTCTAAGATGATAGAAAGGGGCAACCCATACAGCCTCATTATCTCCTTCACATACACTTTAGCTAACTGTTGCGCATTATAGTCTACTCTAACTGGAAAGAAGTGGGCTAACTTAGTCAGTGTGTCAACCACCACCCAAATGGAATCAAACTTTCCCAAAGTCTTGGGGAGATCGACCACGAAATCCATAACTATCCTTTCCCACTTCCATTCCGGAATTGGCATTCGCTGAAGCAAACCTGCAAACCTTTGGTGCTCATACTTTACTTGTTTGCAGTTTTGGCACTTAGCCACAAACTCAGCTATGTCTTTCAACATGACAGGCCACCAATAAAGCCGTTTCAAATCTCGGTACATCTTGGTCACACCTGGATGAATGGAATACCGCAAACCATGGGATTCTGTCAACATCTTCTACATTAAGTCATCCACTCGGGGAACACAAATTCTTCCCTTAAAATTAAGCACACCACCCGAGTCAAGATTCACGTCTTGTGCCTTTCTAGACACTCTCTTCTTTTCGAGCTCATTCAATTTCTCATCCTCAAACTATTTGGCCTTTATCTCCTCAATGAACATGGGTCTAACCTCAATGCTAGCTAACACCCCACCTTTCTCTGAGATGCCCAACTACATGAACTTAGACTCCAAGGTTTGAATCTCCTTGGACAAAGGTCGCTTGGATACACCCAATCAAACTACACTACCCATACTCACCACCTTCCGGCTTAATGCGTCTGCCACCATGTTAGCCTTACCCGGGTGATACTGGATGGTAACATCATAATCCTTAAGTAACTCCATCCACCTTCGTTGTCTCAGATTCAGGTCCTTCTGAGTGAATACATGTTGTAGACTATGTTGTTCAGTAAACACCTCCCACTTAACAACATAAAGGTAATGCCGCCAGATCTTAAGGGCAAACACTACTGCTGCCAACTCCAAATCATACGTCGGGTAGTTCCTCTCATGCACCTTTTACTGCCGCAATGCATAACCTATGACATTCTTATCCTGCATCAACAAAGCACCCAAACCCGAATGTTAAGCATCACAATAAACAATAAAATCTTTACCTTCCACCGATACTGCCAGAATAGGTGTTGTGGTCAGAAGAGTCTTGAGCTTTTGAAAACTCTTTTCACATATTTTGGTCCATTCGATAGGCACCTCCTTTTTGGTCAGCCTTTTCAGATGCGTGGCGATATAAGCAAAATTCTTCACATAGAACTAGGTCGGACCCAATTCAGGAGCAACTGAAGTCAACCAGAACTCACAATTGGAAAATTTAGCATGTAACTTTTGTCTCCCAAGGACACCCAAAACAATACGAAGATTGTCAGCATGCTCTTCCTCACTCTTCGAATAAACCAAAATGTCGTCAATAAAGACGATAACAAAAGAATCCATAAATGGTTTGAATACACTATTCATCAAACTCATGAAAGTTGCAAGCACATTTTTCAACCCAAAGGACATCACTAAGAACTCATAGTGCCCTTAGCGGGTCCTGGATGCCATTTTTGGTACATCCTCAAGCCTAATCTTTAACTGATGGTAACCAGACCTTAGGTCAACTTTAGAGAAAACTGATGCACCCTGCAACTGGTCAAAAAGATCATCTATTTGAGGCAACAGATACTTATTTTAAATGGTGGCCCTATTCAACTATCGGTAGTCTATGCACCTCTACACTACTATCCTTCTTCGTAACAAACAAGACAGGAGCACCCCACGGGGAAGCACTAGGATAGATGAAATCTTTATAAAGAAGCTCCTGGATTTGAGCTTTAAGCTCTCTCAATTCTGTCGGAGCCATGTGATAAGGAGGAATGGAGATGGGGTGAGTGCTCGGTTCCAAGTCAATGCAAAAATCTATATCTCTATCGAGAGTCATACCAGGTAAATCGGTAGGAAACTCTTCCTTGAATTCAGACACTACAGGAATAAACTCAATAGAGGGAGACTCAGCATCAACATCCTGAATATGAGCCAAATATGCCAAACACCCCTACCCCACCAAATGAAAGATATGACCTTAGATGGTTTAGGCTTATACACCCCTTCTCACTCTAACTTTTTCCTACCCGGGATCCCTAGAGTCACAAACTTAGCATTACAATTAAGCACAACATAATAAAGGGACAACCAAGTCATGCGTAAGATTATATCAAAGTCGGTCTTATCCAGAATAACCAAATCAGCCCAAGTCTGAAAACCCATAAATAGGACAGAACAAGCACGATAGACATGGGTGACTATGACAGACTCTCCAACTAGGGTAGAAACATGGATAGGGACATCAAGTACATCACAAACCGCATCAAATCCCAAGGCAAATTGAACTAACACATATGAATAAGTAGAACCCAGATCAAATAAAATAGTAGCCATCCGGTCATAAACAAAAATAGTACATATGATCACTGCATCAGACACTTTAGCCTCGGTCTTGCCTGGAAAGGCATAAAACTGAGCCCTGTCATCTTGACGGGCACCCTCCTTGCATGGCTACACTTCTCCTCTACCTGCATTACCATTTCCCCGGCCTCCACAGCCTCGCTGGTTTCCTCCTCGCCCACCTTGTAGACGTCCTCTACCATTACTACTGCTACCCACTGGTACCACTACTTTAGTCTACTACTACACGGGGTCAGACATGCGTGGATGGGGACAATCCCTTCTCATATGTCCAGGTTCTCCACAATTGTAACACACTTAATAACTTAACCAAGGAAGCATCGTTGCTATTGTAGTAGTCGTATCATGACCCTCTTTGATATACACTCAATCTAGGAAATCGTAGTAGAGATTCTAACCTCAATGGTCGCAACATAATTTCATCATTTACTAAGCAACCCATACAGGTTAGGACAACAATACTAAATGCATTTTCCAAAGTAATGGTGTTCATTATCTAGTCGTCCCTTACAAAACTTCTTGAATGTGGTCACCTATAAGCTTGAATCCGCAAATATGACCTTAATCCCTTCACAAAGCGACGAATTTGCTCTTTTAGACTAAAGCAAAGTGGAGTACCATATTTGGATAAAACACAAAATTTGGCTTTATAGGATGCACCAAATATATTATGTTGTTTTATATTCAAGAACTCGTCTCTCCTCCTTTCTCTCAAAGTTCAGGGTCAAGTCATGAGTAGTGTATTTACTAGTCGGCACTCAACATGAGACAACCACCACATTTTGGTATCTCCCTTGAAATGGTATATCATAAATTCAACACCAAATCGCTCTACCGTATCCATCTGATAAAGCAAATCATGACAATCAACAAGGAAATCATTAGCATCTTTAGATTCAGTACCCATGAATAATGGGGATTTTGACTTTAAGAACTTAATAAAAAGATCATATTGATCACTACTCTTTACATGCCATTGAATCAGGGAAATGTGCTTATTTGGAAGGATACATCATCTCTTGCTAGTATTGGTGTTACCACTTCTGTTGCTCTAGTTCTAACCATAGAGTGAAGGAGGAAAGATACCAATTTGTATCACCTAGATACTAATTGGATTCAAGTAATAGCATTAAAAAAAGGAATAAATGAGTTTTCCTAAAGTCCTATAGCCTCTCGAAGAAAAGTGCAAACGTCTCCGTACCATTCCGTAAGACTCTACTAGACTCGTTTTGGTACAATGAGATCAACGAACCTAGGGCTCTAATACCAACTTTGTCACGACCCAGACAATCGTGATTGGAACCCACACTGACCCTCCGGTGGGAGAACCATTACTACAACCTGACTAAACAACTTAACAAAAATCTAGGCATTTAAAGATATGGAAGCAAGTTTAAATATCTAAAGAAATATGGAGTTCCCATAAACTCCAAAATTTTAACAAAACAACTACCAAAACTATTGCGAAAATAACTCCAAGACCCTGAAAGTCATTATACCAAAACTCTAAATTCAACAAGTCTAAGAAAAAGGGGTACAACCCCAACCAAACATAAGAAATATCTAAAACACTAGTGAGTCCAAAGAGGATGTACTAAACAAAAGTGGACCCATGGCAGCCTAAAAGAACTGGCTCACCCTTGAATCCGGTCTCGATCAGTGATCTCCTAACTGAGTTCTGTCAGCAGCCGCCTGAAGATGCCCTGTACTTAACAAAGAACGAGCAAGTGTAGTATCAGTATACAACAACAGTTTACTGGTAGGATCATTTGGCTACTCCAATAAGCAAAAAATAGGCAAGCAATCACAACACAACATACACACATATACAGAATACATAGATCAATTATAACTTCAAGAGAAACATATAGTTCCCCATATCAACGACAAATAGACATGGATGTAATAATCATAGTGGTCCTCTGATGGAATCCACACCTAAACTATTGGTGTGTCAGAACGTGACACCCGATCCAATATACATGTGTCGGAACGTGACACCCAATCAAATATATATGTTGGAACGTGACACTCGGTCCAATGTATGTGTCAGAACGTGACACCCGGTCCAATATATGTGTCAAAACATGACACCCGATCTAGTCAGCACAACCACAATTGCACCCATAATGAACAATGCTCATAGTCATACAATCAAGTAATGGGTTCATGGCATGTAATTGTTCATATACATATACTCATTTGCATTAGATTCGGTTCGCATTTCCTTATTCACATGTATGCATGCATACAATGAAGCGCTTAACCAGCGTATATCACATAAACATGAAATTAAACCATCACCTACCTTGAAACTAAGCTTGAATCCTCCTAAGACACTTGACCCTTCCCTTTCCGAATTCTTTTCACTTGTTCTTGGTCTAAAACAAGTAATTTAATGCAAGGATCAATAAACAAGGCCTAATTTACCCGGATAATAACAAAACTATAATCCATGGCCAAACCCAAGATCCTATTATTCAATTAGGGCTTTTCCCACCATTAAATTCAGGCCAAAACCCTCCCCCAATGATAATTACCTAAGAATCTAAGTTGTACGGATCGAAAAATGTATTAGGAGAGTAATAATCTTACCTTTTGCACTAAAAGTCATGGGAATCTTTCAAGAAATAGCCATGGGTCACCTCTTAGCTCTCAAGAATGAAGGTTTGCAGAAAATAATGAATTTGGGGTTTTTCTCTGATTTAAGCCGCAACTGTCCCGCCACAACGGGACCCAACTTGCCACAGTGGCCTCGCCCTGGTGGAACTTACCCCCCCTGGCGGCTTGCACGGAGACAAAGAATCAGAATTTGAGTTCCAAACTCCCATTTCGCAACACACCTTCAAACCTTGACGTTCTAAAACTACCCCTTCACGCTAAGATCAATTTCGGGAGTTCTACTCACCCGAATTTAATTCCGTAAAGCCGTACGGGATCCTTAATGTATTGCTATCTACTCATGTGATTAAATTCATAACTAAATCCCCCTATTCATTACCAGATTTCCTTAGACCTCACCTGACTCAGATTTCGTCCAAATCTGGACTAGGTTAGAAATTTCCAAGTAACTACTCAAAAGTTTTCTGGCCGTAATCTTTCCCCATTGGACTTTTCTATAACGACGGAAACAGGTCGTTACAATAATTTAAGACAAAGAGAGTACATATAATATGTAAATTTGCAAATACAAGTACATGATCTTAACTCTAGGTTATGTCGAACAAGTAGGCAGAACTATAATTTCGTTCCTAGTATATATATATATATGTGTGTGAAAAGTATGTATTAGTATAACCTTATATAATGCTTAATTTTCAGGCCTGATCACCTAGTGCAAGGGATCAGAGACATGGTGTCAAGTAAAAGAAATGAATTTATTGAGCGTGGACTAATCGAAAAATTCAAAAAAGGTGAAACAAAAAAGTTAGCTCGTGAGGATATTGATCTTAATAAAATTCCTTTCATGCTCATGGATACTCCACCATCGCCTCCTGCTGCTGCTCCTGTTCTTGTTGGTACAAGTTCAAGGAGAAAGGAGAAATCAATCTTTTCCATCGTAGATGATACACCACTTGTTCAGGATGATCAAGTTCCGAATCAACACAACATCTCGAGTAGTAGTACTGGAAGGGGAAGAGGTAGAGGTAGAGGTAGTGGTAGAGGTAGAGGTAGAGGAAGAGGAAGAGGAAGAGAAAGAAGAGGAAGTTCGCAAAATGATGCTAATGTTGATCGTTTTCAAGATCCATCCAGATTTAACGATGTTGTTGATCATAATAAGGGAGATACGCATCCAAGAAGTTTAACTCAACATAACCAACAGGTACAATTCAAATCTACTTTATGTTTTAGTCACGATCCTAACTTATTTGGGACTGAGGCGTGTGTATTAGTAGTTGTTATATGGATTTATTTTAATTTATTTTTTAGACAAATTATAATGAAAAATGCAATTATAATTGATATAATCAAATAAAGGGAGATCAGCTAGGAAGTTCAAGTGCTCCTCTTCTTTCAGGCAAAGCTACTCAACTTAAACAACAAGTACTTAATTAATTAAAATCTACTTTATGTTTTAAGTAGTCATGTGATAAGTTGTATGCATTTTTCACTTTTGATGTTGCACATATGTCGTATTCTCTAGAAGTACACTACGTTTTGCTTAATAGATTAATCTTTTTGATTATGTTATATACTAAATGTTGAATTCTTTGGCTTGTTTGCTTATCATTCTAAATACTTTGAATCTCCTTAGTGAATGAAAAGTGTACTAACTCTTGTGATGACTTGTTGAAGGTCGAGAGTAGTGTTTATGCTACTGAGTCCTCAAAGAATGATAGCATCTCAAGGAAAAACAAAAGTATTGAACCATTGGATAGGATGAATGATTTATCCAAGGCCAGAGAGCGAGTTCTAAAGTTCATCGATCGTACTCCACTAACAATCTTGATGATTATGAAATTGAGGACGGTGATGATGATGATGACGACGAGGAGTATGTGCCTTTAGACGAGGAGTATGTGCCTTTGCCAAACGTTAAGGAACACAAAGTTCGCAAACAAAATGTTGTTAAAAGATTAGATGTTGTTCAAGCTATAGAAGCGCCTCCAAGAAGTAATAATAATAATATTGATAACGGAAAAGGGGAAAAGGAACGACGTGGAAGAAAAAAAAAGAAACAAGTATTCCTCCCCCTCCTATTAGCGGTGGTGGTGATGGTAGTGGTGGTGGAACAAACACTAGTGTGGCACAAGTTCAAGTTACTACTGAGACAACAAGAGGTACAAGAAGTGGTAGTACTAGAGTTGTGAATGAAATAGATCATCCTATTTGGTTCACTTTGGTTGCATGTGATAGGCAGTGAGTTTAATTCTATGACTTCCAATTTTATGTATTACTTTTCTCTATATTATTTTGATTTATGTGACATTGTTTGACTAGATATGATTGTTTCAGGGAAGGTCCCTTACCACAGATTTCTACCCGCTACATAAAGATCAAGTAAGTCTTTAATTACATTTGAATATATACTTACAAAATAATTATGTTTGGCCTATATATATTCTTGAAGTTATAGATGGAGAATAACACTTTGAAGATATATATGAAATATTGCTCATTCATTTTTTATTAGGCTGTAGTAGCCATTATGTCATGCATGAATCACTTTGGTAGAGGATTTTTTTTCTTTTTGTATGAATTCTCTATCAAAAGAAGGGAAGCTAGCATTGACGTAACTGGTAAAGTTATTGCAATGTGACTAGGATATCACAACTTTGAGCGGTGAAAAACAACCTTTTGCAGAAATGCAGGATAAGACTGTGTATAATGAACCCTAATAGTCTGGCCCTTTCCTGGATCTCGTATAGCGAGAGCTTAATGGAAGTGCTCCCCCCTTCCCTGCCCTCTCCTCCCTTTTTGTATAATTGCAATTTTGTATTTTTTAATACTATTTATACATCTTTTTACTTTCCAAAATACCTCTTTAAATTCAATTAATATGTTATACTTTCTTTCTGGTTAAATAGGAATGTGAACAAGCCGTCGTCCTTCCTAAATAAGTACCTTGCACACAAATTGAATCTTCAGAGCGAAGACGAGGTAATTATATACGTATATCGTCATTCAATATTTGCTCTGATACCTTCTATATGACACTTGATTATTAATTCTGAATTTATGATCCTAATAATTTGGAATGTAGGTGGAGCTTCGCATGTTAGGAATGATGATTCATCCTGAATTGCCTCTGAAACATCTAGAAAAATTGTGGTTACGCGTAGCACCTCACTGTGGAAAAAGTTCATTAAAAGTTGGAGCTTCTGCTGAAGAATTTGTCATGGTTTTGAAATATTCTTGATCACAGTCAAAATTGAATTAGTATATTGAATATGTACAATATTTCAGTTTCTCCTTTGCGACATTCAAATTTTGCAAGGAGAAAACTTCTTGTTGCATGTTGTTAAACACCTTTAATTTGTGTGTGTTATTTTTAGAAACTCGATTAGACGTTTTTGAGTTACTTGTTTTGCACTCTAGCTATCAGTTGTTTATTAAGAATTGTGTTTTTTTTCTAAAGATGTGCTAGGTTGCATCTTTTTTTTAGATATTGACAGCCAGAGTCAGGGAAGAATCTACATCATTAGTTATGGGTTTGACAAAACCTTGGCCAGACTATTATATTCATGTTAAAAAGTTCACTTAATAGGGTATAGATAAATAATCTCTATCCAATCCAACAAATTATCATGTATTAGAAGCAGTGTCATAACTGCATAGATCAACCCAAGGGTGGTCATTTGAACACTCATAATCAATAACTTATTTTATGCATATAGAAAATAAATACTGACATCAAAGTTAACGGGTTGAAATGCTCATAAGTTGGTTCGGACACCAATAAGAGAGGGCTTTGTCCACATGTATGATCATGATTGGTGTTCATCTTTTGCTGGGGATTGATTCGTTAGACGAAATTGTTCACTATATTTTCATGTTACTATCAAACTTCATGAATTTTATTTCCCCATTGATTATCTCAATATACATCTTGATCATAATATTAGCTACTTTTCTCGCCAAATTTATATCGCCTCGATTTTGAATCGAAAATCCTTTTCCTTTCCCTTGAAACCTGCTCATATGAACACATTCTAGTTAAACTTGAGAAAACTTGGTTCTGAGAAGAATTCTTTTATAAACTTCTATAACAAGAATCAAAATTTCCAAATATCATTTTTCACTTTGAAAACAAAAAATTATACTTTTTTTCTATCTTCACAATGAAAAATTGTCAAACGTCTTATGTTATGAGTTATGGATCACATTTTTTCTTGGCTAATATGTTTTGAATATATTACTTATATAGAGTTTGGAGAAAAAATATTTTTTTTTCTGCCAAACCAGTAAGTTAAGGGATGGCTTTGCCCCTGCATCTATACGGTAGTGGTGGCAATTGGACGGGGTGGGTCAAAATGGGTCAAGATCCAATCCAACCCAAATTTGTTTGGGTCAAACAGGATCAAGTAATGGGTCATAACCCAATCCGTCCAATTTTTACTAAGTTTTACTTATTTTTAAAATGATTTTAGTACCTAATAAAACAAATTCTTTATTATGGCTATATATAACATATTAAATTGGCTGACATGTGAGACCCTTTTACTTGGCTCCATTTGTCGGTTGAACCCACCTACTCATCACTTTGCCAACTAAACCCTTAAACCCATCAAAACACAACATGTAATGCCCTTTTCTCCCAACTCAACTAAGTAGGAGGGTTCAATTCAGACTACATATCAACTCAATTTTTAATAGATTGAAATGAGTTGAGCCAAACTTAAACAGGTTGAACAGATAAAATTTTATTTTGTCACCCTTAATAATCTATAGAAATGAAAAAGGGAATTGTACTAACCAGTTGAGTAAATCCAAGTGAACCTCCAAACAATGATGTATGTGAGATAATGCATTTCATTTAAGGATGGAGATATCTTATGATCCAAAATTATCTCTTCATCAACATGCTAATAACTCCAAAAAAAGTTTCCAAGTTTTTTAATCAAGTCTTATTTAAACCTTGAAATCATGTTTGTTTAATACTCTCAAAACTTCCACTTCTAATCCTTCAAGCCTTTGTTTGAATCTAATATTCCCAACTCTTGGCCCTGAGAATCAGCGGCGTACGCATAAATTTTTGCAAGCCGTGTCACCTTTTAATATATATACTATTATATATCTTTTTCCAAAAGTAAAATAAGAAAATATATTAACTTAAATTTTCATTTTGAAAATAATTTCATTAAAAGTAATTTTTTTGAATAATTTTTTTATATAAAATATCAAGAGAAGAAAAAATAAAAAGCAAAAGAAGAAAAGAAAATATATCAAACAATTTGAAGCTCCAAAAATGTATACAAAAAAAAAAACTGTCTACGGATTTGAACTCGAGACCCTCACTCAGAAACTGAAAGAATTAACCAACCGAGCAGCACTTACTTTTGTTTCAATAGATGACACTATATATATATAACAATTCTTTTCGACGAAGTCGTATCCCGTGACAACCCTTGGGCCTTACTAGATCCACCCCTGAGCTCAAGACAAAAGTTCTCTTAAAGTTTTGTTTTGCATATTGAAAAATACATCGTAAAATATTGGTCAAAATTCTTATCATTTGACATTAGAAAAGGAAACCATGACAACTACTTTCCCTGTCCAACAATACTTGTCAACTATTTTGCACACTTCTTAAAAACTATAAATAGAAGGTAATTTTACTATCGCCTTTTGAATTTAATAAATACAACATCTTGAAAAATGTAATAAAGAAATAACTATAATTAATGATAAGGGTAAATTAGGAACTAAGTGTTATTGGTTTCATAAAGTGGACAAGTATTGTTGGACATCCCAATATAGTATAGTTGATAACTATTGTTGGACGGAGGGAGTATTAATGAACATTCAAAAATAGTATAGTGAACAACAATTGTTGTACGGAGAGGGTAAATAAAAAATGAGTAAATAAAAGTAGACAGAGAGTATAAAGTTAGAAAAAATAGTTTTAAAAATGAAAAAAAAGTCAAAAATACCTATTGACAGAAATGTCATCATTACTAGTTTATCCTCTTTTGGGAGAGAAACTGTCCACAATATAATTTGAGGGAAATTCACTGAACAAATACTGAGAATCTTCCATAGTTGGAGAGCAAAACAATCGTTCAATTTCTCAATTTTTTGCTACCCAAAAATGGAATCGAAAGAAGATGAAAGTACTCATCAAATCTCAAAATGAAGCAAACCCAGTAACCATTCTCAGTTTCCATCAACTTCAATTCAAGATTCAACCTTTGCAATCCCTAATTTTCCTAATGAACTCATCACTGAAATCCTCAAAAGTGTTTTAGTGAAATCCCTCTTGCAGTTCAAGTGTGTTTCAAAGTGTTGACTCGGTATAATCTCTAGCTCTGATTTTATTAATAACCCTCTTAGTTTATCTACTAATAACAAGGAATAAAAACACCATAGGATTATGTTGAGTTTTGTTCAACCTGAATAAAATCTTAAGGATTGTTCTCTTGGTTCTTTGTTAAATGGGTCTGTTACTGAGGAGTTTGATTTGGATTATCCTTTGAAAAATCCCCTTAAATGGGTTTGGATTGTGGGTTATGTTAATGGGTTGATTTGTGTTATTATTGAGAAAAATTATTTATTTATATGGAACCCGTCGATTAGGAAGTTCAAGAGATTGCCGGATTCTAGGCCAACATTGAGGTGTGGTTACTATTTTATGTATGGTTTTAGATATGACGAGGTTCATGATGATTATAAGATAGTGGGTATGTTATGTATTTTTGGTGCTGGTGGTTCGTATGATGTTTAGGTAAAGATATATTGTCTCAGAAATATTGATGATCACAGGATGGGTGTTGTTGAATGATTCAGGTAAGTTTGTAAAGGAAAAGCTTCATTGGGCTACTACTGCTCGTCTTGGTGAGTATAATGACTGTGATATCATTTCTATTGATTTGAAGGATGATAAATGGGGAAAGATAGAGCAGCCTTGCTATGTAAAAGGAAATTTTGATTTTATGTTGGGAGTGTTGGAAGATAATATTTCCGTGCTTTGTAATTATCACAAAACTCGGGCAGACGTGTTGGTCATGAAGGATTACGGAGTTTATGATTCATGGGAAAAAATGTATACCATCAGTTGTCCTAATAATCCAGGGAAGTATATGTTCTCTCCACCCCTTTGCATGTCAAAAAAGGTGAAATTTTGCTCGTGTTTGAATTAATTCTCTCCCGTTTTACAAAATGAGTCAATTCCACAACTACAATGAAGGCTGCAACAATTCAGATGAATGACAATCCCATGACTTGCGACATGTAAGAGCTCTGCTTAATGCATTTTTCAACATGTGTTGTTCTATTTGTTTATTTTTGTCAACTATACCCAATATCTGTACACTAAATATTCTTTGGTATCTTGTTTTTTTCTTTCTGCATAGTACAATGAAATCACTTGTCGCAAGAACAATTATTTGGTTATAGTTTATTGTCTACCACTAAATAAATTGAACACGATGTTGTTTTTCACTTCTTGAGAATTTTTTTAAGGGCTACTTTTGCATATAGAAAAGACAAACTAAGCATAAAGACCATCAGGAACACGAAAATCACGACAGGGGATCTGTGTAACCCTTGACATGGGTAATTTTTTTTATCCAGGACCTTCTTTTACTAGTCTTGTTAGCTGAAACTTAATAATGGGAAGAAAAAAAAGGAAGTATGGGAATTATGGAATAGGAGCTAAAGTAAAACATACTATCCAGTTTTGTTGTTCCTCCTTGATGTGTATAGCTTACTGTTAATTTTCTTTGCCTTCTCTTTCTGTTACATATTTAGTCAATCACTGGCTGAATCTTCTTTCCATTTTGTAAATAACATTGATTTGTACAAAAGTGAGTAGGAAGGAGAAAGCAGTTGAGGAAGCACATTTAGCTGTTATGATCACTAGAGTAGATTGGAGGTGCCAATGAACAGAGAAAGTCGAGAAATAAATTGGGATTTAAAGCTTTGTTTAAGATGGTTCTATCTTCTAAGTATCACGACCTAATTTCTCGAGCCATGATGGCGCCTACCAACCCGCCAGTAGGCAAGCCAAACCCTGTCCTGGAACTTGAGAGTAATGGGACTGAGGGGGAACTTTCCTCAACTAAGCGAAACATAAATAAACAGAACACATAAGAGGAAGTCGGAAGCGAACCCAAACCTATATATACAAAAGATAGCTCCCAGAACCTGGAAGTCACATGTACAAAACTACTGAAAGAGTACAAGTCCCAAAAAGGGACCACAGAAACAAGACTGGCTCAAAAAGAAAAAGGCAAGTCAAAATGTAAATACGGAATGGAGAAAGAAAATCCCAGAATGCCATGTGCTCACCCTCGTCTCCAAAACAGACAGTTGCAGGCTCGAACTGAACGCTGATAGTTGGTGCTCGGAACTGCATCATGAAAACAGATGCAAAGTGTAGCATGAGTACCTAAGCAACAGGTACCGAGTAGGCATTAAAGGCCGACTGAGCAAAAAAGGTAGAAACAGATGGAAAAGATAGAATCACACACGAACAGAGGTCAATAGAAATAAGAGCAGAACAATCAGAGAGTTATTCTAAGGATATTAACCTAAACCCAGCTAGGCCCCCCATAAGACCCACTAGGTACACTCACACAGAAACAAACAAGAACCCGAACGGACTAGCCTGAAAGGTACACAGAGAAGCCACAACTATGGAAGACAAAGGAAATCCAACTCAGAACTGACACAACCAACAAATCCAACCCATTCAGCAAGTCTGATTTCCACATCAAGCCACTTAGCCTTCCAGTAACTCTGGGGCTTTACCCATCCATGCGAGTACCGCACAAGGGTATATCAATCCCCTCCAAAAGCTCTAATCCAACTGCCCAATAGGCTAACACTCCGGGGGCTTGCCTAAGCCAGCCAAGTATGCCATCTAACAATCCCAAGGGTCCTGCCCTAGCCAGACAAAGTGTGCGGGCTTGTAAACTCCGAAAAGAAACTCAAGTAACTTATATCCAACTATCCAGCAAACTAATCACCTCGGGGGCACTGCCCAATACCAGCCAGGTGAGTCAGCTATCACTACCAGGGGCCCTACCCAATGCCATCCAGAATGTGCAGGTAAAATCAACTCCTTATAGGATCTCAAATTTCAAGCTATCGTGGATCGACGTCCACTACCAACCATATCAAAATGGGCGAATCAACTTCAAGCCATCGTGGATCGACGTCCACTACCAACTACCTCACACCAGAACCGATCATGAAACACCTAAACCAGGAAAATACTACGCCTCTGATAACGCATCGGCATCACAGAAATGGGGAGAGAAGCCAGAAGGATCTCAAGCAATAAAAATCCCAAAGTTAGGCTCAACCATCAGACCCAAGTCTTCTATGCCGGTCTACAAAGACCTACTCCATCCGAATCGAAGTCGGATACATACCAAAGTCAACCAGGTGCATGGGTCAAAGGCAACACTAGTCTATCCTATACTAAGGCTAAAGATAAATTCCAACATAAATAAACACCTAACTAGATACTACACATGCAATGACAAATAAACAGCCCAACAAGTAATTCACAAATAACATAAACAACCCCTACGATAGCATGGTAGTAATCCCAATATAGCCCGAAAATCAACCCTACATCATGCTTTCTGAGAATAAAAGAAGAAATACTAGCATCCCACCCTAGATTCACACAATTCAACATGCAATTACACAGTCAGGCTCAATTTAAAGGCTCAATTTAAAGGTAAGGAAGTCGTAGCCTACTTGAAGGTCGACCACGCATGCTCAGAGTCAGTCTGCCAGAGATTTTTCCTTTTCGGACAGCCTCAGATTGTTGTCACACTATAAAAAATAGAATCATAGCTTCAACATGGTCGTTTAGACACTAAAATCATCAAAATCGGAGACATACCAATTTCAGAGTCAAAATCAAGAAATGTGGGACCCGCTCTGGAATTGACTCAATGAAGTGGTCCTAAACCCTCCCCCGAGCTTGTGTTCCAAAACAAAGTACCTCTCGGGGATCAGAACAGCTCCATGCAACAACAAACCAAAATGTAAAACTTTACACAAAAAGAGACTTGGGGCAGCCACTTAAAATGCAGATACACCACAATTGGAGACTTTCCGACATGCTCCAGACAGTCACCCACACAAACAACTTAAACTCGAACACATCGGACTTCGAATAACCCAAAACAGCGCTCTAGAACTCGAGATATCAAAGTTTCAAAATAAGGTTGAATCTGATTTTTCGCTATATAAGTTGCAGCAGTTCTGGTCGCTAGCTAAATTCTGGTCGCTAAAGGTCTGCACCAGCAACACCAGATTTTGCTATTTTTTTAAAAAAGTCTCTGAACGGACCCTCGTAATTCATTCGGGACCTGATGAAAATAAATCAGATATGCTCCCCCCCTAAATTCAACATTCCAGAATCAATTGCGCAGTTGAAATTTTCATACGAGGTCATTTCAACAAAAAGTGGGCCCCATACCCAAATGTTATTTTTAGCCAAATTCCACAACGGGACTCGGAATAAGACCGGAATCCCCAGAAAGCGCACGAAGAGTCATTCTAGACCAAACTCGACATTCTAAAACTAACCATGCTGAAGAAATTCTCATCCTAGCGCGTTTACCTAGAATTTTGACCAAAATCAAACTTAAGCCAAAATTCAAAGGCTAAAGCACCAAATGGCCCCAAAGTCACATCGAAGCCTTGAGACTTGTGCCAACCATGCTACCAGCCTAAGTTGGCCGCTCCGAAGATGAATTCCCATCTAAGGTTGTTTACCTGAGGTTATGACTGAAATCAACTTTCCAAGTTTCAAAAGCTCCAAAACAAGAAAATGGGCATAAAACCCAAATGAATGACTAGACGACCGAACAATCAGTTCCAGCAGGTCATAAATGACTTGTGGTCGCTACAGAAATGCTCTAAATGATGGAAAGAAGGCATAAACACAGAAGTGACCTAGAGGGTCATTACAATATGTTGCCAAAGTACAAAAAAATTCATCTTTCATTATTTTGAAAAAAAAGTTCCCCTGCTGTTTAGAGCTCTTTTATCTTTGTTCCTAAATATAAGGGCTGATGTATATGCAACTTGACCTTTTTCAGAATTCTTAGGTGCTATGGTTACGTGTCACCAAGTGAGAGATGAATAGCAATTTTTGATGCATCATTTCAAGGGAAACTCTTATTTTGTTACGGTATCAACTATTAGTTGTTACTTTGAAATCTGACCAAAGTTAATGTAGCTAAGCATGTTCAAACAAGGAAAAATATGTAATCCTTGTAGTAAAACAGTTTCAAGAATTTGAAACATGGATTTAGTTATTGTTGTGGTTCTATTTCTTGATTTGCATCCTATGTTAGACACTAAACAGAGGTAAGACGGGAGAAATGAGACATAAACAAGATAACTTTAACTGTACATTTTAGTGGAAATAATACGAAGGAAAAAGGTTAAAACGCCCAAAGCTCTGCATGTGGAAATTCTTGAGAGTAAAAGTTGTATGAGATAGGCAGGGCTATACCTTATGTGAAGTGCTCCATATCTGAATCAAATCACCCATTATTTGGAAGGTCAATGTGTTGCATCCACAACATGAGTATATTTTGTGACCCTTTCTTAGTTTTTATTTTCTTTTGTTATTTATAGACTACGTGTACCATTTGTGCACCGCTTTCATGCAGCCTAAAGTTGAGATTATTTAACTACCTTATATTTGTTCATCTTCATCATTTAGAACGTGAACAGAAACACCGCTGACATTTCCTAATTTTTGGGAAATGGAGCTAGTCTTTTTGCTCAATTAAGGCCTGTAGCTTGTGTTTAGTACATGTTAAATGTAAAATGTGCCAGAGCTAACTCTTCATGTGTTTCTTTCTAGATCTACCCTACTTTTTTTTTTGTCATATGAGATGTCAATGAGATTTTTGGTTAACATTTCTGTATTTTAAACTTTCAGGAAGTGAAAAAGTTATATGTGGAACAACCAAACAACTAATCCACCACCTGTAATTGCGTGGAGCACAATCAAGAAACACGGGATTTCCCTATTTTTATAGTTTGTTTGTGATGTACTAATGTTATTACTGTGTGCAATGTATAGAGGTAGACTTACCTACATCTGCTAATTGCATCTCACATTGTTGGTAGTTTTAAGCTTCTCCTTCCCTTGGATGTCTGTTTTATGTATATTGATTTGTACTAGAAGATGATATGCCATCTACTACCTATAGTAAATGATGATGATTTAAGACAAATTTGTTCTTGATAAGGGCTACACAATGTTCATCTTCCTAAGATTCGTATTTTGATTCAATTTTTAGTTATATTGCTATTTTGTGGTTTGTATTTTCCTTTCTACTTTACTCTCTCTACCCCTCGAAAGGTAAGGGTAAGGTTTGTGTACATCAGATTCTACTTATAGAATTACATTGGATATGTTGTTACAATGTTTATCATTTTTAGAAAAACCATATAGTTAAAAAGTCATGTCATCAGATTATTTAATACGAGGAACACGAATTGAAATTCATCAATTACTATGTCTAAACAACATTTTTTTCTTAAATCTTTGAAACTTTGATAGCAATGCTCCTTTAAGGACTTACTCTAGAAGAAAATATAGACGAGCAACCTGTGGAGATAATCTACCAGATCGTCTACTTCGCAATCACAAGAAGACGTTCCCAATGTTGAATCCTTTACGCAACAACTATCTGCTGTTGCATCAAAATTAAACACAATTGATTCATTGGCAGAAGATGTTGCTTCACTGAAAGCCCAGACTAGTCACATCCAACAAGAGGAAACCAGTCATCAAACTCGTAATAGAGAAAAAAGTGCAAATGTTTGGCAAGAAGAGGAAGAAGACATCGATAATACAGGGTGGCAAAAAAAATCATCCCCGGAGGCCATACACGAAGATGGATTTTCCCTGATTTGAAGGAGGAGACCCTAGGGGTTGGATTTGAAGGAGGAAAAATATTTCTGCTACTATCAAACTCTAGATGAGCATAAAGTTGACATTGCTGCTATGTATCTGAAAGGTTATGCGCTTGATCTCTTATGTTGGATTAATTGTGAACAAACTTTGCTATATTGGGAAGAACTTGTTAAAGCATTGCAAGAAAATTATGGGTTTGTAGAGTTTTAAAATTCAGACGAGCATCTGTGTAGAATCTGCAAAATGTTCATCTAGAGTCACAGACTGACCATATCACTGTCTCTTAGGGCTTTTCATGAATGGGCTTAGAGAAGAACTCAAATCATATGTGAGAGTTCATAAACCTAGAGTTGTTTATAAAACCATGAGCCTTGCAATGGAATTTGAGCAAAAAGTTAGTTCCAATCGTGGGTATAAGTCTCAATGGTCAAATTTGTCACGATCCAACACAATCCAAACTGGTTCTGCATGTGATGTTTGATTAACGTATTAGGGCACTTCATCCAATATTAAGTGTCAACGATCGTTTCTCAATATAATAACCCAACTACGTGAGTTGGGGTCGATCCAACAGAGAGTAGTGTTTCCTTCTAATTCAATAATAAAAGTATAATGGCAATCGCTTCAAGCAAACGCCTCTTGCACTATTAATCTTTAAACCTCTAACACAAAGCTTCAGTTATCACTCCAAACTCACTTTAACGCAAACAATAAAACAATAGAATTAAAATTTGGGAATTTTGATCAGCCATTTGTCAAATCTAAACGAAGTAAATGAATGTTACTTCTCACAAAGGGGTAATTTTTCGTGGGTAGGTAAAACCATATATAAAGTAACTTTCTCACGAACTTCAACACCAACCAAAATATGCCCCGCTCTTCTCCCTCATCAAATCTACTCTCTTGAGATGAATACAAAGGATGAATTACTTGTTTCACTCTCTCGAGATGAAACCAAGGAAACCCACTACTAAGGACGCTAAGATTGCCACCTTGGTTCCACACCTCTCTCTCGAGCAAGTGCACAATAGTGATATTGACACACAAAATCTTGCAATTCAAGCTCAAAACACAGCAACAACTTAGACCCACTTCAAATTAACACCATTCTTCGCAACTAACAAACACCCACTAAGTAAATTCAACAATTGGCTTCATGATCAAAACCCCAAGTAGAGGGTTTTAGCCACTCAAATTAAAAATACAAAAATTGAAATTAATTATCACTCCCATGGTTGGATACAAATGAGAATTATAAAATGGAAATCTATTAAGAATCCCCGCTCTTCCAAAATCTCTTTATCAAGTTATATAGTAAAGAATGGCCTTTTTTTAGTGTTCTTCCCTTTTTTTTTCTCTTTTTCGGATCACCTTTCTCTATGACCTCTATTTACACCAGAACTAATTTAAATAAGTTTGAAGCATTGAGCTTTAAAACCACTCGGCGAAGTAAGTCGGGCGTCGCCAACAGATCAGCGACTCGCCGATCATTCTTGATCTCGCCTTCTTTTTTCACTTTTTATTGGCATGGCTACTGTAACTTTAGGCAATCCAGGTCGAGATCACGGAGTAACTTCACGATTCACCCTCTTTCCTTCTATCCCGCCCATCAGCACTTACATGAATCTTTCTCAGCACTTTTGGCGACTAGGGTTATCTTTCACCGAATATATCAACGACTCACTGAATGGCGTTGCTATTCATCAAAATCGTTCCCATTTTAGCTCCAGCATTCTATAGCTTTAGGGGATATTTTGGCAATTTAACGATTCACCAAATGACATCGAAGATCATCAGGTTTTCATTTCTCCATTCCTTTAGCTTGCTTCATTCCCTTTTTTGATCAATCCCGTCCATGCATCTTTCCTAAATCCAAATGCCTGAAATTCAAGGATTTACATCATTCATTGGCACTAAACAAGCTTGTGAGGACACTAATTTTGGTAAAATAAGACCCTAATGAGTCCAAATTGTGGACTCATCAATGTTCCTTACCAATCAGTAGGAAACCAATATATATCACGAACCAATCCTAATTCTTCTCGGATGTCTCCTTGTCCTTATCTGAATTGTGCTTGGGAGATAGAGAAGTAGAATTGCATAGCCAAAGGACTCTGTTTTAGGTGTAAAAACAATTTTGCACCAGGTCACCATTGCAAGACAACGTCTCTCACTCTTATGTAAATGACAACATTGAAGGTGGTGAATCTAGAGAATAAATGCCAAGTGAAATTATTAATGGGATGCAGGTATAAATGACCTTGCTGAAATTTCATTCCACGCCTTTCTAGGTAACACAACAGGCACATCGATGAAACTTCAAGGGACCTTAAATGGACGCAAGGTGCTGCTTTTGGTTGATAATGGGTAATCCCACAATTTTATCTCTGAAAAAATTGTTGAAGAATAACAGTTGCCTGCTCAAGTTGTGCCCTATTTTGGAGTTCAGAGTGTCAATGGAGATATCATATGTTGCAACCGTTTGTTCCAAAATCTTGTTGTGAAATTCTCCGAATTAACTATTGATCAAGATTTTTATCCTTTCTCTGTTGGAGGAGCTGATTTGGTGCTTGGAATTAATTGACTTGCTTCTTTAAATATAGTCCAAGCTAACTGGAATGAGATGTTTTTTATTTTAATTTAAATGGGAAGTGATATACGCTTCAAGGGGTTTCACAAATCAAATGCATCAGCTGCTCTTCAGTATTTATCTAAGGAGGCTGATACTTCAGGTAATCCTCTACCCATTGATATTCAAAGCTTGCTTCATAAGTTTAAATCATTTTTTGAAGAACCCAATGCCCTTCAACCTTTTCGTTAACACATTCATTCTATCCCTTTGATTTCTAACTCAAAACCACCCAACATTCGTCTGTATCGTTATCCGTATTTCCAAAAATCAGAAATTGAAAAATAAGTTTCCGAATCACTCTGAAAAGGTTTTATAAGGTCAAGTACCAGTCCATTTGCTAGCCTTATCCTTCTTGTGAGAAAAAAAAACAATACATAGCATATGTGCGCTGATTATAGAGATCTCAAGCAAATCATTATTCCAAATAAATACCCAATTTCATATATTGATGAGCTTCTGGACGAATTGCATGGAGAAAGTATTTTTTTGAAGACTGATTTGTGTTCTGGTTACCACCAGATACGTGTCGAACCAATCGACATTCATAAAACTACTTTTCGTACTCACTCTGGTCATTATGAGTTCACTGTTATGCCCTTTGGTCTCACTAATTCTCCTTCGACGTTCCAATTTGCTATGAATGATTTGTTCAGACCACATCTGTGCAAATTCATTCTTATATTCTTTGATGACATCTTGGTATACAGTCAAACCTTTAAGCAACATATCAGTCACTTGGAACTTACTCTCCAACTTGTGAGAGACAATTGTTACTATGCCAACACTTCTAAATTCTCATTTAGGTAAATCAACATTTCCTTTTTTTGTCATGTGATTTCAGAAAAAGGGGTTGTTGTTGATCGGGATAAAGTTCAAGCTTTCTTGGAGTGGCCAGTACCAATTAATGTGAAGGAGTTACGTGGATTTCCTGGGTTATGTAACACCCTATATCCAAAAGAGGGTAAGACTGCATTTTACAAAAGTTGCAGGAACCAAACCACGAGGGCCACCCAAGACCTGTGGATGGGACCATAAACCGTAGGTGTGGTCCGTGGATGGCTCCCTAAAAAGGGTCCAAAGAGAGTTGACCTATGTCCCGAACCAACGGACCATTGGTGGGATCACGGTCCATGGTCGAGGGCCCGTGGTCCAGACCCCTAGGATTGAGTCACTGAGCACAAACGACGGTCGTGCAGGATTACCCATCGTCCTGACCACGGTCCGTCGATCGTGGTCGTGGGTCAGCAGCTAGCAGTTATTTTTAAGGGGCAATTGAGTCTTTTACAAATCTATATAGCCTAATACTACGTCAATTTGCCTATGTCTAAGACCCCTATATAAGTATTTTCAATCCCCAAATTATTTAATTTAAGTCATTCTTCCAGAATCACAAAAGAAGATCAATTCTCCTCCCGGAAATAATTCTCTCTCTCGAAACTTGAAGAAGAAGATTCAACCTAAGGTTTCAAGTCAAGGTCTCAATTCTTCCATTGAAGATAAGCATTTGAATTCAAGGTATGATAGTTTTCATCCATGAATTCCGTTCATTCATTGAGTTCCCAAACCTCCTATTTTCAAATGTAGAAATTCCCAATTGAGTTTGGGTTTTCTTCAATTGCCATGGGCTCTCTCCAAAATTGATTTAAATGATTGAATTATGTTCTTTTATGCATGAATTGATGATTTACTATGATTTTTTGATGTTTCCCCATGAACCCATGTAAATTCCATGTTTTCCAATTATGATGATGTAATGTGGGTATTCAATTACGAAAAAGGAGATTATAAAGTTAAGAATGTTTACATGAGAATTATGTAAATGTTTTAAGGATGCTTTGAGAGTAAAAGTAGCAATGACGATATTTTTTGTTGTATTGTTGAAAGGATTTCTCATAAACATACTAAAGCATGTTTTGTGAATGGTTTTATCAAAAAGTAAGGATTCTAAGGTTGAAAGGTTTTCTCACCTAATTGAATCAAAGAAAAGGTGCTACCCCAATATGACTAGCTTGGATTGGATACTTAATTGTACCTTTCCATGGATGACTTATGATTAGCTTGGATTGGCAAGATTAAATGCTCTTCCATGTATAATAAGAACAAGAAAGAAATGACTATTCCATGGGAATCATGCTTACCACCGAGAGGATATTGAGATGGAGGCTCTCCCGTTAGTAGAGGCTGGGTTTCTAGAAGCAATCTCTTTAACCCTACCTATGTGTCCCCATAGGATGATTATCTAGATATACATTATCTAGTGAATCCACTTAAGCTAGAAGTTCATGGTCCTTACCTTGGCAAGTAGGACAACCCTTTTTGGTGTGGGAGACACTGGGGGATCATGTTATAGCTCACATGGTCTCTATGTCGGTTAAGACTCATTTGTACAACAACATGAATAATGAACTAAGGTTACTTCAAGAAGTATCTCACATGAGTTCAAAGATTTTAAAGATGTTAGCTTGCATTGACCATTATGAATTATGTTTTCTAACCCCTTTTATATCATGTTTTAACTTGGTCAATTGCATGTCATGAAATGTCCTATTTTAGCATGATTTAAATTTTTATGCATAACTATCATACTTGGTACATTGTTTTCTACTAACGTATACTATTGCCTACATTTTCCCCAATTTAGGGTCTGATATTCAGGTTCGCAATTTCGTGGCTAGTGATTGTCTTGGTTGATTTCTCGAGCTTTGGTGAGTCCTCATGCTTCGAGGACAAAGTTAAATTATTTTCAGTTTCTTTCTCATTTCCAGTTTTTGACATGATGTATGGGCTAGGCCCAATTTCATTCTACTGTATTAGATGACTTGAGACAAAGTGTTAGAGTTCCGCATTTCTTTTATAAAAACTATTGGACTTGGACTGTTATTTTACTTCTTATGTTCTATTTTCTATGTTATGAATGCTAAATGGCTTGTATGGGGTCTCTCGGGTCCTATACACTATGTTACATCTAGGGTGTACCCCTGGGTCGTGATGAACATGGCACAAGGTTTAGAATGGTCCTAGGATATCTCATAAGCCACGCCTAGTAGAGTCTTGTTCATGAGTGTGAAGCGAGCTACATTTATGAAAGAGAGGCTATAAGATAATTAGGAAACTCCACTTCTTTCAGTACTCTAATATCGTGCGATAGAGTTTAACTCTATAAGGTCTCTCTCTTAATCCTTACTCGATGCTCTACAAAAATGGCTACTAGAAAAACTTATACTCGAAGAACTGTGAGGAAGAATGTTGAACAAGAAGCTCCTCCACAAGCTCCGATTGATCCTTTATTCAAACAAGTAAAAAATATGGAGTTTAAGATTGCTTTTCAAGTGTTGTCCTGGCTCAAGCCATGACGGCCCAAAAAAATAGGGAGGTTGCGGTTCCCGTGAACCTAAATGTGGGTACGACGACTTCTAGAGTGAGGAACTTCATAAGGATGAATCCTCTGGAGTTTTATGGTTCTAGGGTTGAGGAAGATCCTCAAGAGTTTATTAATGAGGTTTACAAGGTATTGATGATCATGAGAGTAATGTCGGTGGAAAAGGCGGAGTTGACCGCTTATCAACTACAAGGTGTTGCTCAAATATGGTATAACCAATGGAAAGAAGAAAGTCCAAAAGATGTGGGTCCTCTTGAATGGGAGAAGTTTAAGGCTGCTTTTCTTTATAGGCTCTTTCCCCTTGAGATGAGGGAAGAAAAGGTACTTGAGTTTATCAACCTTCGTCAAGGAAGTATGAGTGTTAGGGAATATGCTCTAAAGTTCACACAATTGTCTAAGTATGCTCTAACAATGGTTGTCGATTCAAGGATGAGTAAGTTCGTGTCGGGTGTGTCATAAATGGTGGTCAAGGTGTGTCGTACCACCATGCTCATTATTGACATGAAAAACTCTTGTCTTATGGTTCATGCACAACAGATTGAAGAGGAGAAACTTAAGGAAAAATCTAGGGAGGTAAAAAGGGCTAAAACTAGTGATGGAAATTTTTCTTATGCAAGGTCTGATGGACATGATCGTCCTATAGTTCGATAAAGGTTTTCCGGTCAAAGTTCCTCCAATGCTCCTCCTAAGTTCAACAAAGATAGGATGTCTAACCCTAAGCCTCAAGGAGGGAATGGTAGTGGATCTTTATCTTCTATGGATACTTGTACTAAGTGTGAAAAGAAGCAGGAGGGTAAATGCCTAGATGGAACGGATGGTTGCTTTAGTTGTGGTAAAAGTGGTCATAAAATGAGGGATTTCCCAATACTTACAGCTAAAGGAAGAGAGAGAAAGCAATCTCCTCCTAGTGGTTTGGGTTCCATGCTCCTAAGAAAAACCGATTCTATGCACTTTAGACTCGTGGTGAACAAGAAGGTTCTCCCGATATGGTTACTGGTATGTTAAAGGTTTTCCAACTTGATGTTTATGCTTTACTTGATCCTGGTGCTACCTTGTCTTTTGTGACGCCATCTGTGGCTATGAGGTTTGATGTTCTTCCGAATGTGTTGCTAGAACCTTTTTTTGTCTCTACTATTGTTGGTGATTCTATTGTGGCTAAGAGGGTCTATAGAAAATGTCTCATCTCCTTGTCCCATAGAGTTACACTTGTTGACTTAGTAGAGCTTGATATTCTATATTTTGATGTTATCTTTGGTATGGGTTTGTTGCACTCTTGTTATGCTTCTATTGATTGTAGAACCCGTGTAGTCAAGTTTCAGTTTCCAAATGAGCCTATCCTAGAGTGGAAGGGGGGAAATTGTATGCCTAAGGATTAGTTTGTCTCTGGTCTTAAAGCTAGAAAGATGATTTCTAAGACTTGCTTGTACCATCTAGTTAGGGTGAGGGATGTAGATTCTGAAATCCCTACTCTTGAGTCGGTCCCCATTGTGAATGAGTTTCCGAAAGTATTCCCAAATGATTTACCTAGTATTCCTCCCTAAAGGGAACTAGACTTCCGTATTGACCTTCTCCCAAATGCACAACCTATTTCTATTCCTCCTTAAATAATAGCTCCGATAGGACTTAAGTAATTGAAGGAGCACTTGAAATATTTGTTGGATAAGGTTTTCATCTGACCAAGTATATCCCCATGGGGTGCTCCACTTTTTTTGTGAGAAAGAAGGATGGTTCTCTTCGTATGTGTATTGACTATTGTCAGTTGAACAAGGTGACCATTAAGAATAAGTATCCTCTTCCAAGGATAGATGATATGTTTGACCTACTTCAAGGGGTAAGTTACTTCTCTAAGATTGTTCTTCGGTCGGGTTATCACCAATTGAGGGTGAAAGAAGTTGACATTCCAAAAATGGCCTTTCGAACCTGGTATGGTCATTATGATTTTCTTGTAATGTTGTTTAGGTTTACTAATGCTCTGGAGGCATTCATGGATATGATGAATAGGGTGTTTAGACAATACCTTAACATGTTTGTGATTGTGTTCAGTGATTACATATTGATTTACTCAAGGAGTGAGAATGAGCACATTGATCATTTGAGGAATGTGTTGCAAATTCTTAAGGACCAACAAATTTTTGCCAAGTTTAGTAAATGCGAATTTTGGCTAAGGTTTGTGGCTTTCCTAGGTCACATTGTTTCGAGTAAGGGTATTGAGGTAGATCCTAGAAAGGTGGATGCGGTCAAGAGTTTGCCTAGACCTCTATCTCCTTTAGATATTAAAAGTTTATTGGGTTTAACTGGTTACTACAGAAGGTTTGTTGAGGGGCTTTCTTTGATTTCCTCTTCATTGACAGCATTAACTCAAAACAAAGCCAAGTTCATATGGTCCGAAGCACGTGAGAAGAGTTTTCAAGAATTGAAATATAGACTTACTTCCGCTTCAGTGTTGACTTTACCGGAAGGGAAAGATGGCTTTGTTTTTTATTTTGATGCCTCTAGGATTGGCTTAGGATGTGTGCTTATGCAGAATGGGAAAGTTATTACCTATGCCTCAAGGCAACTTAAGATTCATGAGAAGAATTGTCTTATCCATGACCTTGAATTAGCGGCGGTTGTTTTTGCCTTAAAGATTTGGAGGAACTATTTTTATGATGTTCATGTTGATGTGTTTACCGACCATAAGAGTTTTCAATATGTGTTTAATCAGAAGGATATAAATCTTCGCCAAAGAAGGTGGCTTGAGTTATTGAATGATTATGATATGAGTGATCTCTATCACCCCGATAAAGCGAATATGGTGGCAGATTCTCTTAGTCGGTTATCTATGGGTAGTGTTGCTCATATTGAGGATGATAAGAAAGAGCTGGTTTGAGATGTTCATAGATTGTCCTGGTTGGGTGTTCAGTTAGTGGATTCCACCAAGGGCGGTGTCATGGTTCACAATGGTTCAGCATCATCTTTTGTGGCGGATGTGAAATCCAAACATGGTCTTGATCCAATTTTGGTTGAGTTGAAAGAAACGGTGCTTAAAAATTCTGTTGAGGCATTCTCCCAAGGGGGAGATGGTGTACTTAGATATCAAGGTCGTTTATATGTTCCTAATGTTGATGACTTGAGGGAACAGATCTTGTCAAAAGCCCATAGTTCTCGGTATTTCATTCACCTAGGAGCTACCAAGATGTCTCGTGATTTGCGGGAGATCTATTGATGGAATGGGATAAAAAAAGATATTTCAGGATTTGTGGCTAAGTGTCCTAATTGTCAACAAGTGAAAGTTGAGTATCAAAAACTGGGAGGTTTGTCTTAAGACATTAGCATTCCTACTTGGAAGTGAGAGGATTTGAATATGGACTTTATCGTTGGTTTGCCTCGCACCCGGCGACAACATTACTCGATTTGGGTTATAATAGATCGAATGATAAAATCGGCTCATTTTATCCCCGTCAAGGTTTCTTATTCGGCAGAAGATTATGCTAAGTTGTACTTGAGAGAAATGGTAAGGTTGCATAGAGTGCCCTTATCCATTATTTCCAATCGTGGTACCCAATTTACTTCTCAGTTTTGGAAGTATTTCCAAAATGGTCTTGGTACTCGCGTTAAGCTTAGTACGGTCTTTCATCCCCAAACTGATGGAAAGAAGAGCATACTATCCATACTTTGGAAGACATGTTGAGAGCTTGTGTGATTGATTTTAAGGGTAATTGGGATGAACATTTTCCATTAATTGAGTTTGCTTATAATAATAGCGATCATTCAAGTATTGATATGGCTCCATTTGAGGCATTGTATGGTAGGAGGTGTAGATCTCTTATATGATGGTTTGAGGTGGGTGAAGTTGCCCTAATAGGCCCCGAATTAGTACATGAGGCTATAGGGAAAGTTCGGCTTATTAGATAAAGGTTGAGAATGGCCCAAATTCGACAAAATTCATATGCCGATGTTAGAAGAAGAGAACTTGAGTTTGATGTTCATGATTGGGTTTACTTTACTAGTTTCATCTGCTAATAAGAGAAGTTGCAAAAATTTCACCCATGAAGGGTGTGATGAGGTTTGGTAAGGATGGGAAACTTAGTCCCCATTATGTAGGCCCATATCAGATTTTGAGGTGTGTTGGTAAGGTTGCTTATGAACTAGAATTTCCTAATGAGTTGGCATCGGTGCATCCAGTTTCACATGTCTCTATGTTAAATAAATATGTTGGTAATCCGACATCTATAGTTCCCTTAGAAGTTTTGGAAATTAAAAGAATCTTTCTTATGAAGAATTTCCGATTGAGATCGTAGACCAACAAGTTAAGAAGTTGAGATGTAAAGAAGTGGCTTCCGTGAAAGTGTTGTGGAGAAATCAATTGGTTGAGGGTGCTACTTGAGAGGCCGAGGCTTATATGATGTCCCGATATTCTCATCTTTTTCCTTCTACTCCTACTCTAGCTTGAGATAATGAGTTCCTCATGGGTTGTTCTTTGTTTTGGTGTCATGTGTTTTAAGTGTTTCCATGATTTCCTTATTATGCATGTTTATGAAAAAGTTAAATTTTTGAAAGAAAATGAGTTATATGATTGATTTCTCTCGTGTTCTAGTACATTGAGTATGAGTTGCATATAGACTTCATGAGATGATTTGTTGAACATGCATTAGCTATGCTATTGTGTATAAATCACATAAAGGCTCCTTGAGAGGATGTTGAGCATTCTTTTAGCTTGGAGAAGGTAGTTCTTCCTTGAACATGAGAAATACTTAAATTTCATGCATATTGGATTGCTAGGTCTAGTTCCTATTTCCCTTGTTATGCATTGAACATGCTAGCTTGGAGTTGATATTTTTCCTCCTCGGTTATGTGCATTTTGAGATTTGCATTCATGTTGGGGTGCTAGTTTACATCTTCCTTATGATGAGTTAAGTATGTTTTAGCTTGGAGTCAATATTCGTCCTTGGTTGTGTGCATTTTTATGAAGTTGCATGCGTGATGGGTTGCTAGTTTAAAGTCCTTTTTTCTCTATGTGATGCCTAAAATCTCATTCGAGGATGAATGATCCCAAGGGGGAGGTATTGTAACACCTCATATCCAAAAGAGGTTAAGACTGCATTTTCTGAAAGCTGCAGGAACCAAACCACGTGGGACACCCATGACCCGCGAATGGGACCACGAACCATAGGTGTGGTCCGTGGATGGCTCCCCAAAAAGGGTCCAAAGAGGGTGGATCTACGGTCCCAACCAATGGATCATTGGTGGGACCACGGTCCGTGGTTGAGGACCCGTGGTCCAGCCCCTAGGATTGAGTCACTAACCACGAATGACGGTCGTGCAGGACGGCATGTCGTCCTTACCACGGTCAGTCAGTCGTGGCCGTGGGTCAGCAGCTGACAGTTATTTTTAAAGGGCAGTTGGGTCTTTCCTAATTAATCTAACCTAATACCATGTCATTTTGCCTATGTCTAAGACCCTTATATAAGTATTTTCAACTCCCAAATTAGTTAGTTTAAGTCATTCTTCCAAAATCACAAAAGAAGATCAACTCTCCTCCCTAATATAATTCTCTCTCTAGAAACATGAAGAATAAGAAGATTCAGCCTAGGGTTTCAAGTCAAGGACTCAATTCCTCCATTGAAGATAATCATTTGGATTCAAGGTGTGATAGTTTTCATCCATTTACTCCTTTCATTCATGGAGTTCCCAAATTCTCCTATTCTCAAAGGTAGAAATTCCAAATTGAGTTACGTTTTCTTCAATTTCCATGGGCTATTTCCAAAGTTGATATAAATGATTGAATTATGTTCTTTTATGCATTAATTGATGATTTACTATGATTTTAATGATGTTTCCCCGTGAACCCATGTAAATCCCATATTTTCCAATTATGATGATGTAATGTAGGTATTGAATTATGAAGATGTTAAGCATGTTTTCATGATAATTATGTAAATCTTTTAAGGATGCTATGAGAGTAAAAGTATCAATGATGATGATTTTAGTTTTTTTTTAAAAAGTATTTCTCATAAACACACTAAAGCATGATTTGTGAAAGGTTCTCTCACCTAATAGATTCAAAGATAATTAGCTACCCCAATATGACTAGCTTGGATTGGATACCTAATTGTACATTTCCATGGATGAATTATGATTATCTTGGATTGACAAGATGACATGACCTTCCATGGATAATAAGAACAAGTAAGAAATGACTATTCTGTGGGAATCAGGCTTAGCACCGAGAGGATATTGAAATAGAGGTTCTCCCATTAGTAGAGGCAGGGTTTCTAGAAGAAATCTCTTTAACCCTTACCTATGTTCCCCATTAGGATGATTGTCTAGATAGACATTAGCTAGTGGATCAACTTAAGCTAGAAGTTCATGGTTCTTACCTTGGCAAGTAGGACAACCATTTTCAGTGTGGGAGACACTAGGGGATCATGTTATAGCTCACATGGTCTCTATGTCGGTTAAGGATCATTCGCACAACAACATGAATAATGAAATAAGGTTACTTCAAGAATTATCTCACATGAGTTCAAAGATTTTAAAGACGTTATCTTGCATTGGCCATGTTTTATGAATTATGTTTCCTAACCCATTTTATATCATGTTTTAACTTGGTCAATTGCATATCATGAAATGCCCTATTTTATCATGATTTAATTTTTATGCATAGCTATCATACTTGTTACATTGTTCTGTACTAACGCATACTCTTGCCTACATTTTTCCCAAATGTAGGGTTCGATATTCAGGGTTTGCAATTTTGTGGGTAGTGATTGGCTTGGTTGATTTCTCGAGCTTTGGTGAGTCCTCGTGCTTTGAGGACTGAGTTATATTGTTTTCAGTTTCTTTCTTATTTCCAGTTTTGGACATGATGTATGGGCTAGGCCCAATTTCATTCTATTGTATTAGATGGCTTGAGACAAAGTGTTAGACTTCCTCTTTTCCTTTATAAAAACTATTGGACTTGAACTGTTGTTTTACTTCTTATGTTCTATTTCTTATGTTATTAATGCTAAGTGGATTGTATGGGGTCCTATATGGCATGTTACATCTAGGGTGTACCCTGGGTCATGACAGGTTATTATCGCAGATTTGTGAAGGGTTATGGAATAATAGCTCGACCACTCACTGAACTTACCAAGAAAAATGCTTTTCAGTGGTGGAACTCAGCTGAGAATGCTTTCAAACTTCTAAAGCAAGCTATAACAACTATTCTGGTACTACAACTTCTAGATTTCACTCAACTATTTGTGGTGGAATGTGATGCTTCTTCAGAAGGAATATGGTCTATTCTTCTTCGGGATGACCATCATATTGTTTATTTTAGTAAGGAACTTTCTTTTTCCAGTCGTTTGAAGTCTACTTATGACCGCAAATTGCTTGCTCTTGCTTCAACTTTGTAGAAAATGGAAACACTACCTCATGGGCCATAATTTTTATGTCTGAACAGATCATTGCAGCCTCAGAATCTCCTTTCCCACCATATTACTACTAATGAGCAGAAAAGATTATTAATAAAATTTCTTCCCTTCGACTTCACAATTGTTTACAAAGTTGGGAAAGACAATTTGGGAGATGATTCTCTTTCAAGGAGGCCAATAAATGCTAAATTTCTAGCTCTTGCTATTCTTGTGCCAACGAATTTTTCCAATTGGCAAAATGCTCTCCAAGGAGATACATATACTCGTGAGATTATTCAAGCTATTTATGGTGATCCTTCTTTACAACCAGATTTTCATCTTGTGGATCAGAAACTTTATTTCAAGTAAAGGTTGGCCGTTCCGGATCAATCTTCTATTCGACAAAAGCTTCTCTCTAAGTCCCATGACATACCTTCTACTGGGCATGGAGGATATTTGAAAACCTTGAAGTGCCTTTCCTCCAACTTTTTCTGGCCAAGGATGAAGCATGATGTTATGATCTTTGTTCAGAAATGTTTGGTTTGTCAACATGCCAAATATCAAGCTCTAGCGCCTGCTAAACTTCTACAATCCTTGCCTATACTTGATAGAATTTGGGAAGATGTCTCACTTGACTTCATTGCAGGACTTCCCAGATCGGGTGGTTTTGATACAATTTTGGTTGTCGTAGATCGTCTCAACAAGTATTCTCATTTCATCCCACTTTCTCACCCATATAGCGCCAAGATTGTAGCTAAGGCTTTTCGCAGAGAAATTGTGCATCTTCACGGCATTCCTCAGTCAATTCTATCTGATCGAGATGTTATCTTTCTCAGTGCTTTTTGGTGGGAGCTTTTTTGACTTAGCCAAACAAGGCTAAGAATGGGTACATCTTACCATCCACAATCTGATGGACAAATAGAGGTGGTTAAAAGATGCTTGGAATCATATTTACAATGCTTTGTTATGGAGCAGCCTCGTACATGGAGTCAGTATCTATCATGGGAAGAGTTTTCTTTTAACACGGGCTTCCACTCATCCATAAAAACTATACTATTCAAGGTTGTTTATGGTAGAAACCCTCCATCAATTTCTCCTTTTGTTCATGGAGAAACACGCATTGCTAAACTTGAAGAACAACTTTTCAATTGTGATGCCATAATGAAAATTCTCAAGGATAACCTTTAAAGGCTCAAACTCGAATGAAACAACAAGCTAATTCTCATCGTCGATATGTTACCTTTCAAGTTGGAGATTCTGTCTTTCTACTTGTTCAGCCTTACCGTCAACGTTCTTTGGCTCATCGAAGGTGTGAAAAATTGTCACCTCTATTTGTGGACCACATAAAATTATACGATGTCATGGACATGTAGCTTATGAACTAGAGCTTCCTGCTTCCTCCAAAGTACATCCCATTTTTCATCTATATTTTCTCCGTCCAACTCATGGTCAATAAGTTGTTATACCACCAGCCCCTCTTCCTTTTAATGAAGATTGGGAACTCACCATATCTCCTAACAAGACTTGCACATCGATGGGTTAAAGAAGTTGGTTCTTCTTCTTTGGAACTGCTCGTTCATTGGGTTGACCGTCCTCTTGAAGAAGCTAGTTGGGAAAACTATGATCTCATTGCAGATTAGTTTCCTTCTTTTCACCTTGAGGGCAATGCGACTTTACAGGGAGGATGCAGTGATACGAATGCTCCTTTAAGGACTTACTCAAGAAGAAAATATAGGCGACAAACATGTGGAGATAATCTAGCCTAGTTTATCTCTCTTAATTTTTTTTTTTAAGTAGGATAAATATATAAGCACTAATTATCTATAGTTGTTATAAAGTAGAAGTTATTACAAACAGGCAATAACAGTTATTTACAACAGTAATTGTTTCTATTCTATCTGTTAGGAGTTATCTAATGATTACTATATATATTTGTATTTTAGGAGAATATTAGGAAGGAGTCTTTATATCTCGAGATTTTTCCAATCCATACAGACAATATTATTGGTTAATGTAGTGTTTAAGATTCTTGCACTTTATTTAACCAGTAAAGTTTCATTTTCATTTCATCTTAGTTTCTATCAAACTCCCTATTTGTATTTTGGGTTGTTGTGATGGGTTAATCTGCTTACACGAGTACTTATTTACATTTATGATATTAAATCCATATACCGAAAATTTTCATGTGTTTCGTCATACAATATTTGATTGGGATTGTTTTATTAGATATGGATTTGGTTTTGATGCATCTAACGATAATTATGAGGTTGTGAAGATATTTAGTTTTAGTCAAATTGAAGGCAGATATAAGAATGTTGTAAGGGCTTACAGCTTAAAGGCTTGTTCTTGGTAAAAAATACGATATTTTACTAGTGGTTTTATAAATGGAGAGGGGGGATTGTTTGTAAATGGCACTCTTCATTGGGAAAGAAGCTATCGTCGTGGTTCTTGGGAAATTGATAATTTGGATTTGGGAGCAAAAACACATGGAAAAATAGCATTACCTAGTTATGAAGATGGAGGTATTGTTTATTGGATATCAAATGTTTCGAGAGGGTATTTAATTGCTTGTTTTAACTACGATGAACAAAATAAGACGGATATGTGAGTGATGGAGTATGATATTGAGAAATCAATGGCTAAGAAAAAAACTTTACAAAGTACTATACAACATAATTGGATATCTTATCAGAAAACATATATTGTTTGATCAAGTGGTTTTAAGTTGATTACGTGAAATCAAAGTGCTGCAAGTTGTTCAGTGCAACTTTTGGCATGTTCTTTGCTCTCCAGGAACTGAGATTATGCATCTTTGTGAAAGCAAATAGCCATACACTGAAAAAATTGCAGTCTCACAATGTGTGTGTGTCTTCCTGTGGCAACAATTGTAAGCCGCGTGGAGGTAGTAGGTACAAGGGTCATGGACCTTTTCCTGGAGAAAAAGCTATGTGGTGTATGGTGAATAAGCATCGACTAACTCTATGCCAGCAACAACAGTAAACATGGTAATGATTGGGCGCCAAATAAGCTGAATTTAGACTGATCAAAATAGGCTAAATTAATAAAATGAGCGGGCCAAAATGTGTAAGAAAGTGAGTTATAATTCAATTTCACGACCAAGCTGAAAGTTCAGTTTAGTTAATCAACTGAGCTATTAAAAATGTGACTTCCAATTATTCCTGCATAAAAAGCAACAAACAAATGAACAATATGAAAGACAAACTCCTATGTGTCCAACTCGCGTTCCTCGAGTCGGAGCTGCAACTTCGGCTACATGTTCTGCAGAATTCATTAAGCTGCATTTTCTAGAATTCAAAATTCATAAACTTGAAATTCTAGATTCTTCTATTTCCTTCCTTGTAACTGTTTACAAAGTTCTCGTAGCCCTTTATAAAGAAGGAAGAAAAATCAAGATGAAAGAGAGAGGAGGTGGTTCAATGACCCAATAATATGTGCTCTTCATCCCCTCATAGTTTTTCTCTTCCTGGTAAATTAAACTTTTATGATTAACTTATTAATATTTTGGTTAGCATCTACTGTCTCTTTTTCTATTTTCTTTAGTATACTTTTCCTTGAGTCGAGGGTCTATGGGGAACAACCTCTCTACCTCTCATAGTAGTTGTAAGGTCTATGTATACTCTACCTTGTTCAGACCCCACAGTACATAGGGCATCTTGTTGTTGCTTAGTTAATATATGTCTCAATTTGTGTCTAAGATGCCATTTGGAGGATTCCATATCACAATGAATAGTGGCAAACTTTAACAAGCGATAGAGTCCCGGATACACATGAGATAGATGGATGGCATCAAACTTTAACTCTTTGAAAAACCTCTTGTCATAAGTCACGTGGTTGTGCAATTGTTACCAGTCAATCAAAAACTTGTTGAAACCTTACTTGATATACATGTTAAAACAAAAAGATGGTCTTCTTCTTCATCAACGACATGTACTTCTACTTCATGGTTATATTATTTGTTTTCTCAAATTACTACTTCATGACAAAGATGATTACACTTTCTATACTTCGCATTTGGCTTTTCCCAATATTTAAATGGTGTATGACCATTTTTTCACAGTTCTGACAAGGTAGGTAAATTTTCAACTTTTAACTCATGCTTTGAGTTCTGTAGTTGTTTTCTAAAGTGTCACGATCCAAAGTACACCCTAGTCGTAACATGGCGTACAGGACCCCGAAGATCCTATACAATCCACTTAGTATACATCATACAAGATATAAGAATTTAGAGAGTTCAGAAGACATTTCCGAATCATTAAAGGTTTTCATAAAAAGTGGAAGTCTAACATACGTCTGAAAGCCAGCTATTACATGATAAAAAAGTGTTTGGGACGCAACCCATGCATCACATACAAAATTAGAAATGAAAGGATATGAAAGTAATAAAAGATTCTCGGTCCTCGAAATATGAGTACTCACCAATCTTCAATGTCTATATGGAATCACAAGCAATGAATGTACAAAATGGAAGCATCAAACACTACATTAGTGAAATATTGTAGGCACAAGTATGCATTAGTACATGGAATACACTAAGAGGTCGTTTGGTAGAGTGTATAAGAATAATGCTAAATAAAGTGTATTAGTAATGCTTGCATTGATAATGCTTAGTAATGTTTGCATTGATTATACATAGATTTGTTATGCTTTTTTTGGTTTGGTGTATTAAAAATAGCATGCATTTACTAATATTTATTCACAAAAATACCCTTCACAATTATGGTGGAAAAGATGTAAAAAAGATTTTTAGGGGCAATGGGGTATTTAACCATGCTAATGCATGCATTAAAACCCCTTGTATTACTAATACCTAGAAATCCATGGTATTAGTAATACACACATTAATGCACAATAGAGTGCATAACTAATGCTTACACAGCATGAAAAAATGTACCAAACAAGATATTACTAATACACAGAGTTAATGCATACATTACTTTTGCTAATACATTCTACCAAACGACCCCTAAATATGATAGCAATGCATAAGAGTTATGAAATGATGCTAAAAAGGACTTTACATGCCATGCACTGACCAAGCTAATCACAAAATAACATGTTAGAAAACATAAGTCATATTCATGGTCAATGCCAGCTAAACATCTTTAAAAATATTTGAGATACGTCTAGAAGTAACCTTAGTTCATTATTGTGGGAAGTTTGTTATTAACCGACATAGACCATGTGAGCTATAATATGGAATCTGGTGTCTATCCCACGCTGAAAAGAGATGTTCTTACTTGTTAAGGTAAGAACTATAAACTTCTAGCTTATATGGATCTACAAGCTAATGTCTATCTAAGACATACCTATGGTGGCACATAGTTATGGGCTAGAAATATTGCTACTAGAAATTCGGCCTCATCTATGGGAGAGCTTCCATCTCAATATCCTCTCGGTGCTAAGCATAAATCCCATGAAGTAGTCATTAATCTTAACTTATCTTATTATTAATGGAAGGGAACATCAAGTAGCCAATCGAAACTAAAATTCATTAGAGTAGCTCCATAATCTAGATTCATCTTAAGAGAGGAAACCTTTTAAACCTTATGAATCCTTTACGTGAGAAAATCCTTTCACAATCATGTTTTAAGTAGTATGTCAGAAATCCTTTCATAACAACAACAAAAACATCGATGCTTCACTCTCAAAGCAACCTTAAATCATTTATGTCAATTTCATAAAGAAATATGCATATCTTCATAAATTCTTCTTTCATAGTTCAAAAGCCTCATCATATATTCATAGTTTAGAAATCATAGATCATGCATGGGTTCATGTGAATTCAACTTAAAATCAGGCAACTATCTCAATTCATGCATAAAAACATAAAAATATCAATTGGATCATAAATGAAAGGAGTCCATCAGACTGAACAAAACCTTAACTTCAATTGGAGAATTCTAACTTGTAAAATTTGAGAATTTAGGAACACTATGGAGGAAAAGACTCCATAGGGGAGTACTATCATACCTTGATGTCAAAAGCCCACAATAAATGGTGAATTTGAAACTTAATCTTGAAACCCTAGACTTATTATTCAAACATTAAAGAGAGAAAATGTGGGGAAGAACTTGGAGGGATTTGTAAGTTTGAAGAATTACATACATAGTTAGATTTTAGGCCTAAAAAACTTATATAATGTCTAGGATTATGATCAAAATGACCTAGTTTAGTCATTAATCAATTAGGGAAAAGATCGAGAAGCCCTTAAAAATAACTTCCAACCACCACCTACGGTTGAACCGATAGTCTGTAGGTCCTACTATAGACCGTCCTGGTTGACCGTATGTGGGTAACTGGGGTCCTAAAATTTACCCTCTTTTGATGGGTACCATGTACGGTCCGTTGGTGTTCATACAGTCCGTACATGTTGTCTTTCATTCCCAACTTTAAACCTCAAAATTTCACTAAGTCTAGGACTCAACTATGAGACCTACCTACGAATCATATAAGGAATGACGGGCCATCCTGATGAATTGTAAAAAGGGTACTGGAACTTGACATTTGAAAATCATTTACCATACCACATACATCTCGTAAGAGCATCTACGGTCCGTAGGTACAGACACCAGCTAAGAAAAATATGCATTTTCCTTCATTTCCAAATTTGGGGTTTTACAATATCTCCCCTTGGGAACATTCATCCTCGAATGGAACTCAAGACATCAAAGTTTGGATAGTACGCTCCGTTTTCCTATTGTTTTGAGGATGAAAAGTCATACTAAGCTTAAGACAAGTACCACGCCCTTATTTTAAAGATTTCCAAAACTGAGAAGTGAATTGGGTACCACAATCAGAGATAATGGATAGGGGCACTCATGAAACCTAACCATCTCCTTTAGATACAACTTATCACAGTCTTCCGTCGAATAAGAAACCTTGACGGGAATGACATGAGTTGATTTCATCATACGATCTACTATAACCTAAATCGAGTCATGTTGTCACCGAGTACGGGGTAAACTAACAATGAAGTCCGTATTCAAATCTTCCCACTTCCAAGTAGGAATACTGATATCTTGGGACAAACCTCTCGACTTTAGATGCTCAACTTTCACTTGTTCACAATTAGCACACTTAGCCACAAATTCTGTGATATCCTTCTTTATCCCTTTCTACCAATGGACCTCTCCCAAGTCACGGTACATGTTGGTGTCTCGAGGCTGAATGGTATATCGAGAACTATGGGCTTCTAATGAGATTTTATCTCTCAAATCATCTAATTTGGGAACACATAAACGACTTGATATCAAAGCACACAATCTCCCCCTTGGGAGAAATCCTAAAAAGATTTCTTAAGCATAGCTTCCTTCAACTCAATCAAGATCGGTTCAAGGCCTTGGTTGGCTTTTAAAACTGACACAAAAGACGATTTTCAACCATTATGGACCATAACACCGCCTTTGGTAGATTAAACTAACTGAACACACAATTGGGCCAATCAATGAACATCTCTAACCAGCTTTTTTTTACCATCCTCAATATGGGCAACACTACCCATTGATAACCAACTAAGAGCATCCACCACCACATTCTCTTTGTTAGGGTGGTAGAGAACACTCATGTCATAATTCTTTAGTAACTTAATCCACCTTCTTTTGTGAAGATTTAGATCTTTCTATTTAAACATATATTGCAAACTTTTGTGGTCAGTAAAGACATCAACATGGACACGTATGAATAATGCCTCCAAATCCTTAAAGTAAACACAACTGCCGCTTGTTCTAAGTAGTGGGTAGGATAGTTCTTTTTGTGACCTTGACGCATAGACAATGACTTTCCCATTTTGCAATAGGTCACATCCTAACACAATTTTTGAAGCATCACATCCTTCTAGTAATGTCAACACCGGAGAGGAAGTAAGTCCATCTTTCAATTCCTAAAAATTCTTTTCACAAGCTTCCAACCATAAGAATTTGACTTTCTTTTGGGTCAATGCCGTCAATGGAGAGGTAATCGAGGAAAACCCTTCAACAAACCTTTTATAGTAACCAAACAAACTTTAGAAACTTTGAATATCCTTAGGGGATAGAGGTCTAGGACAACTCTTACCGCATGTGTCGTTTTAGAATCTACCTCAATACCCTTCCCGCAAATAATGTGACCAGGAAAAGCCATGGATCATAACCAAAAATAACATTTGCTAAACTTTGCAAAGAGTTGTTTGTAACACCTCAGAAATCAGACCCAGAAAAAAATTCAGAAAATCAGAAGCTACGGGCACCACCTACGGACCGTGGGATGACTTACGGTCCGTGCTGGCGGTCCGTAGATGGACACTGCAACCAGCTCAAAAAAATCGACTAAGTCTCGACCCACGGACAGACCTACGGTCCGTAGATCAGACCACGGTCCGTGGTCTGTGTCCGTGGATCAAGACTCCCTTACCCAACCTCTGACATGAACTACGGTCGACCAACACGGACCGTCAATCGATCTACGGTCCGTAGGTCTGACCGTAGATGAGAGTCAACAGCCAGTTAGCTGAAAATTGTTTATGGGTCAACTTC